>LPNX010472692.1:369379-589677 GCA_001517045.1 Pseudotsuga menziesii
AGTGTGTGTCATCTAGTACACTGATAGAAGGTTGGAGGCGAGACCAGGGACATACAGCACATTGTTGAAGTTACCATGATCAAGATCTATCCTTCCTTTTCCTTTGCTTTCAGTGAGAGAGTCATCTCCCAGTACAATAGATGGTCCTTTCGACATATCCAGTGAGGAGAAGGCATCCTTAGTCAAAACCATGTGTCTTGAAGCTCCAGAATCTATGATAAAACTCGGTGAGCTTGATGTGCCAGCAACTAGAGCATGAACTCTCTCTCTATCATTGGAACTTGATCCTCCTTCTCTCTTCTTTGAGCCTTCTGGAAGGGAGATGCCATTCTTCTCCAACAGTTGAGTTAACATATCTATCTTCTTTTTCATACAAGAACTTTCAGTGTGATTTCCCTTCGAACAGTATGAGCACTTGTTCATATCACCTTTGTTTTTCTTCTTCTAGGTATTTTTCTTGGGACCTTGTTGATCCTCTGGAGACTACTTCTTGTCTCTTCCTTTCTCAGGTGGATTTTTATCTTTCTTCTTGCTTTTTGAATCCACCTTCGAATCTCCAGCAATCAAATCTTGATCTTTGGATGGTTTGATGGTGCCCATCATCACCAGCTTGTCTTGTTCTTGTGTGAGAGATTCCATGAAATCTGCAAGGCTAGGCATCTTCCAGGTTCGAGCTGTGAGTTTTTTGGCATAGAAGGTCAAAACAAAGACTGAGTAGTCAGGTCCTAGCTTCGAGAGGATGGCCAATACGAGCTGATCATCTTTCTTTTCAATACCACACTGTTTCAGCTGCAAAACTAGTGCTTTGAAATTGGAGAAATATAGCTGCATGGATTCAAAATTACTGGGACTCAGGGAGATCAGCTCATTTTTGATATGGTGTCCCCTCATCTCATCTATCTTTCCAAAGAGTTCAGAAATTTTCTCCCATACTTGATCCGGTGAAGTTAATCCATCAAGATGGAAAAAGAGGTCTCGGGAAATACTGAGACATAGGAGGCCATAGGCCTCATCTCTCCGATTGTGCCATTTGATCTTCTCTGCAGTGGCATTGGGCTCTACTTATGTAGCCATAGTCACCCTGTAGAGGCCTTTCACTCTCAACAAGATCTCCATCTCTGCTTTCCATTCAAAAAAGTTGAAGGGAGTGAGGATAGTTTTCTGTGAATCCATAGCTTTAGAAAATCTATCCCGGCTGTCAGTAGAAGGCTCCCAGTCTTGATGTCGAACCTGCAAAACAATTTTTGAAGGAGAGTAACAAACTAAAATTGCTCTGATACCATGTATAAATTATTACCAGCAATAGATTAATTTCACTCACACCAAATTACAATTGATCATGCAAATTGTCAACAATAGAGACTGAAAATGGAGCTGTAACACAAAATTTTATTAACTTAGTGTACAGTAGCCAACCCTGTAATAACATAGGCTTCTAAATAAATAAAATACATGAATAAATTGAATGCATGAGGAAGCATCCAAATCTAGCATAAATCAGGCTTACCCAAAATAGGCAAATCCCCCATAGGTGTAAAAAGCTAATCCCAAATCTGTCATGAGGCTCACGAATTGGCAAGGGCGCATGGGAAAGCTAATGAATGGTGGAATGGAAGCTCATACATTCTTTTTCATGGAGGAAATAGTGGAGGAGGAAGAGGCAACAAAGCTGATTCACCTCACCTAGTCTTGCTTTCCTATGTGCCTTAAAACACTGAAAAAGCAGGGAATAAAGTAGAAAAAGCAGATAGGCACCTAGGAGGCCAAGAATAAAGTAGATTTGATTCCTAAGGCTTTCCCAAGTGCTACATGAGTCAAAGATGGCAAGTTTGACCTCTATGGATAGGCAATTAGCAACTTGCACATGGTGGGACTCATTGACTAGGCAAATAAGACAAAAATAAATGAATTAATTTCTAAGTGGGTAAATACTATGGGTTGATTATTCTAACATTTTCATTGTATTTCTTTTCATCTGTCATCGAAGGTTACTCGATTAGTATGAGAATTATTCACTAAGTTTGGTTAGTTCAAATACCAACTCCCTATATGCTTACCCTATTGAATTGCAAAAAAAAATTAAGAATGGAGTGCTATGATTCAAGTAGCTTGAATTGGATTAAGAATGGAAAGAAAGAACATGGAATATTGCAAAAAAACAAAAATACAATATTGAATCATGTTATCACAATGAAAATAATGCAATGTACATAGTAATATAAATAACTAGAATGAAGTTAATTGAGGCTAGGATGAATGGTTATGGGATGCAGTGTTATCCTTCCGACCCAGGTTATATCTCTTAAGTAACATGTTGAGCTCATAATGAATATATTTGTAATTGTTTTGAACCCTATTGTTGAATTGGAGTTTTTCCCTAAATAATTTAGGGTTTACCTTGGGCATCATCCTCAAAATGATGAGTGCTAAAATTGCTATGCCATTTAGATCATCAAACAATGAATCCAATATTATTAATGCAGTAAAAGGAGAATGAATATACACACTGAACAACTCAAAACACATAGGAAACAGATGATTATAGCTAAGATAATTAGAGTATCATTGTCATTCATTAAATCCAGTGTTACGATAGTTTACAAAAGGAATAATTTGAATTCATTAGGAAAGAATTTGAATATACCAACTAGATGTGACTGTACCTAACTGAATAGTTAACTTAGGATATCTCAATCCATATCGGAGTCCAAATGGTTAACTCCATATGTCTAAAAAACTCACACAATCAGTAATAAATAGTTACCTCAGTCTAACTAAAGTGGTAGGTGAACAAAGCCACCTAATCCACATGCAGCCATGCATAAATGGGGCTAACTAAACTGATTGTGATATAACTGAATATAAATAGAAATTATCTAAGCTTAACTAGTTCCAACTCCAACTGACTGAAGGAGGTTGGTGTTAGGACTCCCAGTGGCTCCTAAAATGTAGGGATTGGTCTAGGAGGTGCCTAAAATGATGCATACACATGCAGTCAATGTTAGTTAGCCTCTAACAGTGTTCCCCACACTCTAGTATCTAGTACATGTTGCCCCATTAGGCCATGTCGACCTAATGGTACTAGTGGAATTAATTAATTAATCAAAAATCCTAAGTTAGGATAAATTAATCTAATAGACAGTTTGGTCAAGGGAGGAATAATAATCCTAACACCCCCCCCCCCTGAATACCAACTTGGAAAACTATGGTCCCTAGAAACAAGGCCACAAGTCACCCATATACTATCTAAAAGACATAACTCTACTTAATACAACTAAGGAAATAGGGGAAAACCTCATGGGAAACCCCCTCCTCAAAATAAGCAGACATAGGAAAATGCAAGCTATATTTATAAGAAAGAATATTCCTCCTTAGAAAAATAACTTAAGAAAAACACTGCTGCAAAATTGTAGCTCTATGTAGCAGCATGTTCCATCAGTGCAGCAACATACTGAAGCTGTGCATATGAACCTCTCAATGTTCTTCTGAACTAATGATTGTGTATGTTTCTTCTGGATGGTGAAGATAGAGAATGATCAAGTTTCTTCTTCTGTGGGACATGTAGTTGATAATTCACAATCATCAAGTAGTAGCAACCTAGAACTTTGTTGCACCAATGTATATGGAGTGAATCTGTGAGAGATAGTGCAGCATGTTTATTCTGATACTGGTACCTATTTCCTCTTTTGTCTTCTGTATTTCTACCACCACTTCAAGCTGCATCTAAGAGATTTTGAGCCCATCTGGGCTTAGGATTTTGATTTGGAATGGATACTATATCTAAATCTAGAATCTCATGAGATTTAGTCTCAATAATAGCATCATGTTGGATTTGATCATCTTCATCTGAATCGGAAACCCATACTAAATCATCATCATCAAAAATGGGTGGAGAAATGGTTATACCTTCCTGTGCTACTGATGGTGGTGGTTCATACAACTAATCTTCTTCAAACTGGACACTCCTTTCAATGAAGCATATCTTGGTTGCAACATCCATCAATTTGTAAGCTTTTGCATCTTCTGCATATTCGAGCATAATGCATTCACTAATTTGGGCTTTGAAGAACTTCCTCTTGTCAAGTGGTATTATGTGCCAAGATTTGGAACCAAAAACTCTCAGATGAGAGACATTGGGTTTATACCCATGTAGTGCTTCAAATGGAGTGGCCCCAACCACTAATTTATGTGGCACTCTATTTTGTAAACATGAAGCATAATTTACAACTTCATCACAAAGAGAAGGAGGGAGATGCTTGGCATGGAGAAGGCATGCTTCCATCTCCTTCAATGATCTATTCTTTCTCTCAGCCACACCATTATGTTGTGGTGTGTATGGAACTGATTGTTCCATTCGAATCCCCTCTTATTCATAGAAATTTTAGAAGTCTCCTTTGATGTACTCTCCTCCTTTATCAGACCTTATAGACTTTATTTTCTTACTGAAACTATTCTCAACCATAGCCTTAAAAACTTTAAAAGTCTCAAAAACTTTTGCTTTTTGTTTCATGAAGTAGATCCAGCAGTACCTAGAACAATCATCAATAAAGGAGAGGAAATACATGCAACCATTAATGGATTTTGTGGGAATAGGTCCAGATACATCACTATGTATCAAATCAAGTATAGTGGAAGCTCTATGTTCCTTCCCAACATCATACCTCTTATCTGGATGCTTACCCACCAAGCAACCAGCACATGCTCCATCGAAAGCTTGGATGGAAGGGAAACCTTCAACCTTTTTATGATTATGGAGTTGCTGGAGATATTTGAAATTGAGATGGCCAAATATCTCATGCCAAATCTTGTTTTTTTTATTAGAATGAGGAAATAGAGCTATAGGAGGAGAGACGGGTAAGAAATGTGAGAAATCATGAGCTTTAGTAGAGTGATTTGCAATACCTTTCGCTATGAGTTTTCTAGTCTCTTTTTCTATAATCTCAACTATTTCTGAATCGAATGTAACTCTCTTATGAGATCTTGTATGATTCATATGATAAATAGACAACAAGTTAGTTACAAGGGAGGGTACATAGAGGACATTCTTGAACTCACCATGCTTTGCTCTGACTGAGCCCCTTCCTTCTGCTGGAATTTGGGAATCATCTCCAATGTGAATATTAGGCCCCTTTGATAGTGTGAGGGCTGAGAAGGATTCTTTGGAGGAAACCATGTGGTTGGATGCTCCAGAATCAATTATGTATGTTGTTGATTGAGTATTCTAGCTTTCAAAGCATGGCACCTTTCATCTTCTTCTATATATGGTTCTTCATCAAGCTTCTTTGCTCTTTATGGAAGAGAAATGTTATGTTGCTTGAGGAGAGCTGACAATTTGTCAATCTACTTCTTCATACAGTGATATTCAATATGGAAACCCTTAGCACAATAGGGACATAACTTCTTATCAAAATTCTTTTTGTTAGATCCAAAGGCTCCTTTTCGAATCTTTTGATTTTGTTTAGGCTTTCAATCAGCTTCTTTAGGCTCTTTTTTCTTTGATTTTCCTTTAGCTTGTGCTTTGGAAGAGTATGTCACCAGAAGAGCTTGATATTTGGAGGTATTGATGATTCCCATTTGAACCAACTTCTCTTGCTCCTTGATCAAGGACCCGAAAAAGGAATCAAGTGAAGGAATTTTCCAATCCAGAAAAGAATCCCTTTTAGAATGGAAGATTGAGACAAATAATGAATACTCTAGACCGATTTTGCTGAGAATGGAGAGAACATTTTTCTCATCCTTTCTTTCTATTCTGCATTGTTTGTATTGGAATGCAAGAGACTTGAATTTAGTAAAGAATTGCTCTATTGTTTCAAAATTGTTGGGATGTAAGGCTACTAACTCATTCGCCAAGAGGTGTCTTCGAATCTCATCTTGTTTTCCAAACAAGTATTCAAGCTTCCCCAGGGATTCTCTAAGAGTACTCAAACCTTCAAGGTGGAAGAGAAGATCTCTGGATATATGAGTGCATAGATAACTAAAATATTCATCTAAGCGGTTCAGAAACTTGTTCTTCTCAACTAGTTGATGGGGCTCAACCTCCCTTCCAAATCCTGTAGTATCCAAGATTGCACAAGGATAGCTGTATATCTTCCCTCCAATCAAGATAATTGAAGAGTTTCAAGATTCGAGTTGTAGAAGGTAGAGAATCCATAATTCTCCTGCTGGGAAAATACAAATATTCACACAAGCTACATAGCACCTGTAGAGTTTCACTGCAAAACACTAAAACATTCGAACTATGTTAGAACCATGCCTTCCATCTCGACATGAACACTTCCTCAAGGTCTATCATGCTTGCACCACCACTCTGAATAAATTTATAGGAAGCAATGAACTCTTTGCGGGACTTCTGTGGAAACCCAACTACTTCTGGTGTTCAATGGAGAGAGACCAACATGAAGCCTTCTTGAGATGGCTCTGATACCATGTTAAAATTGTTGTGCCATTTATATCATCAATAAATGAGTCCAATATTATTGATGCAATAAAAGGAGAATGAATATAGACATTGGACAAATCAAACCACACAAGAAACGAATGAGTATAGCTCAAATATTTACAGTATCATTGTCATTCATTAAATATGGTGTTACAATAGTTTACATAAGGAAGAATTTGAATCTACCAACTAGATGTGACTGTACCTAACTAACTAGCTAACTAAGGATGTCTCAATAAATATTAGAGTCCAAATGGTTAACTCCAGATGTATAAACAACTCACGCAATGAGTAATAAATAGTTAACTCAGTCTAACTGAAGTGGTAGGTGAGCAAAGACGCCTAATCCACATAGAGCCATGCATAACTGGCACTAATTGAACTGATTGTGATCTAACTGAATGTGACTAGAAATTAACTAAGCTTAACTAGTTCCAAATCCAACCGACTGAATCGGAGGTTGGTGTTGGGACTCCTAGTGACTCCTAAAATATAGGGATTGTTCTAGGAGGCGCCTGAACTTATACACGCAAGTGCCGTCAGTGTTAGTTAGTCTCTAGCAGTGTTCCCCACACTCTAGTAACTGGTACATGTGGCCCAATTAGGACATGTGGACTCAATGGTACTAGTGGACTTAATTAATTAATTAAAAATCCTAAGTTAGGCTAAATTAATCGAATAGACAATTTGGTCAAGGGAGGATTAATAATCCTAACAATGAGAAGTGCTTAAGGGTTTTCCTTGGGACAATTACTTGGAAAAAAAGATAGAATGATACCATAACTTATCTCATAGAATATATGTGATGGATATGCCCATTTGTAGAAAAAACTATAACAAGTCATAGAAACTATTTTTTTAGAATAATGCCAAACAAACCTAAGAAGAAAAAAACCTAAAATGCCACAATATTGATCGTATAATGATTAACATTGAGTGGGAATGTCACGAATGAATTTTAGTTGTCTAAAAAAATGAATCCTTACTAAGATGATAATCTCTAGCGTGGCACTTCATTTTATGTCCTTATATGATTGGAAGGAGAATTAGTAGAAACATCAGGGTCCTTAGTATTTTGGTGTATATACATCCAAAAATGCATATGGAAATCTAAAAAAAAATGTGCTAAAAAACATAATTAAAAATTGGCATTGTTAGGACCTTTTTGAGATGGCCATGGATGACCACTTGGATAACAAGTTTTAGATAGGTGAGAAACTATGATTGTAATTATAGAAAGGATAAACTATTTTGATATGAGACTTACACTATCACCAAGGTTTTTAGTAAGATTAATTTGAAATTAAATCTTCCATCCTTCCTAGGATTGTTGGGCAATAGGGCAGACCCGGGTTTAAACCTTTAGTGTCGCACCAACAAAAAGACCCACAGTGTTGGCCCTTTTGGCAACAACCTGCGTGCAGGTTGCAGTCTCACCCGAAATAGCTATGGGGTGCCGCAGAATCAGGTTTCTGCAAGCCAAGAGGGGAATTACTGTACCTTAGCCTTTAACAATAATTATTAATCAATACTATAAAAGATTTACCATTCATTCACATACAACTTCGCAGATAAATAAACAGTTGTTACTTGCTTAACCCACTACAGGGAATTCATAGCGAAGCTAAATATTAGCAGCGATGTTAACTTATCAGATGTATACAGTTATTAATGCATAAAAGACAACAGAAACACAACAGCACAAGAAACCACAACACCAGATATAACATGGTTCACCCCCAGTGTAGGGGTTACATCCACAAACTGCGGTCTATTCAACTTGCTACAAAATCCACAATTTGATCTACGCACTCAGCTGTAGATCCCTTCAATCCTTAAAAGCCGCGCACATAGCAGCAAGCCCCTGCGCACTCAGCTGCAGGTCTTTCCTCAATCTTCCTTACAAAATCCCTCCGCGCACACAGCTGTAGAGGTCGTCCACGCACACAGCTGGGACTTAACCTTTCCTTACAATATCAGCCTTAGCTTTGTCTTAACCTTTCTTTACATAAAAAAAAACTAACCTATCTTCTTTGCACAAGCGCTTATTTATACTGCATGATTTTACAAAACCATAGTCTTAAACCATGGGCACCCAGAACCCTAAACCTTGGATTTCAACCAAGGGTTTATTACAAACAAAAGTAGTTTTAACTTCTCCCGACACCCCTAAGACTGTTTTGACCCATAGTTCCACTTACAAACTTTCTGCTTAACCGCAGGGTTACCCAATCATGGCGTATGCGTCCCAACAGGCCCCTAAGACTCACTAGTGGCCCGTCCCGGGACACCTTCAGTTTCGCGGATGGCAAACTTCTGCTGTCGAAGCATATTGTACTGCTTACTGAGGCTCTGCGTTCTGCAACCGGCTGCCTACTTGTGCCCTTTTCAGAAGTTTTGCTGATGAAGACCAGCGCGATCCACCTACAACACCATCCTTCTCTTCAATTGTGGATGTCTGACCATCCACAACTTTGGGGTCCCCTGGGATTGTGTGTCCCACTGCAGAAGGAATATAGATTCCATGGTTCTGGTACGCTGTACGATTTCATGGCGGGATTCCCCAGGGTCTTTCTGTGAGGCGTCATGCCATTTGTTGCTCTACGTTAGAGCAAACTCCTATCTGCCTTTGCAATTTTAGAGCAAACTCCTGCCTGCCGATGTACTTAGCTAAGTAGGGATGTGCTGCCGGAGTACTCAGAAGCTGCTGCAAACCTCTGTCCCTTACTTCTCGTACTAACTCCTGAACGTTACAGTCGTTTGACATGGTTTGGGCTGAATATGTGCTTGAGACAGAGGTACAGGTTGAGATGGCTTCTTATAGAATCTCGAGGCATAATTAGTCATCATGGTGTAGTAATGACGCGAAACCTGATGAAGTTCCAGAAATCTTCTCTGCACAGCACCGGATTTGCCCAAAATCTCATTATGACAAGTAATGAGAGCAGCGCTCGTGCCAGCGCCGCCGAATGCAGTATGTCCCATCCGTCACATATTGGACTGCGACACACCTTGATAACCCTCGACTTCGACACCATCTGACCCTGCGACCTACAACCAACCTGAAGCTCTGCATCCTTTAGACAAAACAGATTACAATACTTTATAAGGCTATGAGCATCTTCGCTTATTTGCCTGGTGTTACCTCCTATTCTGAGTATCTGGCCTGTCCATATACTTTTTTAAGCGGCTCCCATTTATCATAGAGGGAAAGAGTTCACCATTTAACTTAGCTAGCTGGACTGCGCCCCCATCAGTAACTTTATGTACTACATATGGGCCTTTCCAATGTGTCTTAAGCTTTCCTAGGAACTTCGTGAATTTGCTGTCATAAAGGAGCACAAGATCACCCTGCTGAAAATGTTTCTTCTTAATGTGTCTGTCATGCCATGCTTTTTCTCGAGCTTTCTGCACCTGCTGTTGGAAACCTGCGACAAATCTATCCTCTTCAAGTTCTAATATCTGTTTCAGTCTCTCTGTGATTATGGCTGGGTCAGCCATGTCGGTGAAAGCAGATATCCGGAGGCTGGGAACAATGTATTCCATGGGCATGATAGCTTCTTTCCCATAAACTAGTCGAAAGGGTGTATGGCCTGTCAACTTTTTGCAAGTAGTTCTGTAAGCCCATAGCACTGTGGGAATGTGAAGATCCCAATCATTCCTATTAGCATTACAAACCTTTGTCAAGGCATGCTCAAGGATTTTGTTAAAAGCTTCAACAGTCCCGTTTGCTTGTGGGTGATATGCAGTACTCTTTTGATGATACACCTGAAATTCTGCAGTCAATACTTCAATAGTCATGTTCAGGAAATGTGACCCTTGATCACTCATAAGAACTTTGGGGCACCCAAATCTAGATAAGATGTTGTCAAAGATGAACTTTGCAGCAGTAGCAGCGCTACAGGTCTTGACTTGTTGAGCTTCGGCCCAACGGCTAAGATAATCAGTTGTTGTAATAATGTATCTGGCTCCTGAATGTTTCGCAGGGGGGTTGATAGGACCAAAAAAGTCAATGGCCCATTTTTCAAATGCCTGTAATGTGACTTGCAGAACTAGAGGCATTTCATCCCTCCTAGATGGCTTGCCTGTCCTCTGGCAAATGTCGCAGCTATGGCAATATTCTCTTGCATCTTTGTGGAGTGTAGGCCACCATAAACCGACTGTCAAAATCTTCTGTGATGTAGCTTTGCCTGCATAGTGACCTCCTGCGGCACCAGAATGTGCTTCCTCCAATATTAGAGGTTTTTCGTGTTCCAAAACACATCTGCGCAGTATCTCGTCTGATCCCATTTTATATAGCTGTCCCGCGATTAAAGTGAAGTCCACGGCTCGAACCACCAACTGCTTCTTCTGCTTTGTGGTCATCTCTGGAGGGGGTATACCTGTGGACAGATACTAAACAATATCCTGGAAATAGTCATAAACTATGTGGATAGCAAATAACTATGCATCGGGGAGGCCTGCATCCAAATTGGTAGGTTCTTCGCCGGACTCGAGCCTCGACAAGTGGTCAGGTCCTAGGTTAATTCTTCTAGGCTTAACAATGATCTCAAAATCATATTCTTGGAATAGGATTAACCATCTGCATATTCTTCCACCTAGCACAGGTTTGTTAACCAAATACTTCAACGCAGAATGGTCAGTAAACATCTTAAAGTGAGACCCTAGCAGATAATGTCGAAATTTTTGTAATGCATATACCATAGCAAGACCTTCACATTCTGTTGTAGTATAATTTTTCTCGGCTGTAGAAAATTTTTTGCTAGCAAAAGAGATAGGGTGATCGATATTACCTTCACCTGGCTGAGCAAGCACAATACCTAAAGCAATAGAGGATGCATCAACATGCACATGAAACTCCTTGTTCTAATCAGGGAATACTAAGATAGGAGCATTGACCATTTTTTCTTTCAGAATGTCAAGGCTTGCTTGGCATTCTGGGGTCCATTCGAACTTAATATCTTTCTTTAGCTGTCTTTCCATTGGGGCGGTAATCTTGGCATATCCTTGGATAAATTTCCTGTAATAACCGGTGTGACCCAGCGTTGTGCGAAGTTGTTTAACAGACTTCGGAGGTGGCAGGTTCACAATAATAGCGATCTTCGCAGGGTCCATCATCAATCCCTCCTTACATACCACATGACCAAGTAAAATGCCAAAGGGTGCACAGAAAATGCACTTTTTTAAATTCAAGGAGATTTGGTGCTGTCTGCATTTGTCCAACATAAGTCTCAAACTAGTTAGATGGTCTTTTACGAGCCCAAAAATAGTCCAGTCATCGAAGTAAACTTCTAAGAATTTATGGATGTATTCTTTAAATGCGGAGATGACCACTCGAGAAAATATGGCAGGTGCATTTTTCAACCCAAAGGGCATGACAGTATATTGGAAGGATCCCATTTCAGTAGAAAAGGTTGTCTTATGTCGGTCTTCTGGAGCAATTCGGATCTGATGGTAGCCAGAAAATCCATTTGTAAAAGAGTATACTTCTTGGCCTCCGACATTGTCGAGCACTTTCTCTGTAAAGGGAGTGGGAAAAAGGTCGTGTAGACAGGCATCATTGAGTTTCCTTAGATTGACACAGATTCGGATTTCACCCTTAGTTTTCTTCTCCTGAACGACCATAGGGCTGACCCACTCAGATTCTTCAACAGGTTTGATTATTTCGGCAGCCAGCATCTTATCCAACTCTAATTTAACCTTTTCCTTGTATTTTGGATTCAATCTATAAGGGCGCTGCTTCACAGGCTTCGCATCAGGCTTCAGCAGGATCTTCATTACACCGATATCGCCCAGGATACCTTTCATTTCAGAGAACTTTGTCAGAAAAAGATCTTGGTATTCATGGAGAAGTTGAGTTACCTTGCTTACCATCTCATCATCCCAATAATCGCCAATGGTAGCAAGCTTAGGCTGTTCATCGGAACCAATATTAACTGTGCGCATCTTCAGGGGCTGCGTTACTTCAGGAACTTCAACTACCGGTCCATGCACGTCACAGTATCCTTATGACTCAGGGATATCGAGACAGCGCGGGTCCTCCTCCTCGTCGACTGTGAAGTTATAACATTCGACTGCGAGGGATTCTTGGGTGGCCCAGTTAGGGCGGTTTTCTGTCACTGCTGGTTCGTTAAATACCTTAGTATGGATGATCCTGATAGCTGCGTCTAGGGCTGGACAGACATCATTAGTAGAGAAAGTATTGATAAAGCTATGAGCAAGACATTCCCAACTTACAGTATCTTGGTGAAGTTCGGCCTCCGCGTACCAATTCTTTGCTAGTGGTCCCAGCGTGTGCACGAATCTATGTACCCACTCATGCTGAGGTACATACTTCCATGTCTCATAGCATTTGCTTAAGTGATCCTGAGGGCAAGTTTTTCCCTCAAACTTGCTTTGCGTCTTTGCCGACTGGTCTGAGAATCTCAGGCGAAGGAGCTTCTGATAGGCTTCCTAGATAGGGATCTTCTTCTTATGGCTCGTCCACCATTTGACTACCATGGCTCTGAATGCGGAGTCTAGGGCCTCCATTTTCTGTGGGTCGGGTATCTGATCCGAGAATTGAACAATAAATGGTGCAGGATCTGTCGAACCATCATATACAGGTATAGTTCTGAGTTGTGAGTTGATCCATCTGAGAGATTTGGTAGGGCAGTCATTGCGGCCCCTATGGTTCTCAGATAATTGGTGTGGCCAGTTTTCTAATTCATCATCAGAGTCCGTCATACAGGAGCTACCAGACTCCCATCCTGTGGCCAGAGGATCCTCATATCCTTCTGCCTGCGTAGTCATAGTAGAGATGGGTTCCACATCCGCTTGATCCTCATGTCGGAGAGGTTCTATGTACCGTGCCCCTTGTGAAGGATCCAGGGGCAGGATGACCCTGAAGTCTTTCCCTTCGAATACCATCTATCTCTTCTTTAGGTTGATGACTGCGGCATTTGCCATTGCCCATTCAATTCCTAGCAGAGCCGGGTAAGGGTTGCTCTCATCAATGATCTCAATTACTTCGAAGTCCGCGAAGGTGCTGACCCCGTCAATATCTATTTGGAGATCCAGGAATCTTCCTAAAGGTATAATGTTTTGCTTGTTAGCTAGCCTCAACTGTATAGGAGACCAGGCAAGGGTAGGTTTCCCCATTTGTTCCCAGGTTTGTTTGGTTAACACATTTACATCGGACCCTAAGTCCAGAATAACATTGGTCATATCATATGCTCCTATCTGAGCATTCAATCGCATTTCCCTGCCGTTCCTGCTGACTCGAAGAACAGTTTTGTCCTGACCACAGCTCTGCAGAGACTCGCAGAAAGCAATGATGTTCTCCAGCTCATTCAGAGCATCTTGATTTCTTAAAAGTTTAAGGCAATTTGGTAAAAAGGTAGACAATATACTTACTTTATCCATCGAAGCTTCGCGGGGCGGCGACTGAGACTGTGCAGGTGCACTGGGTGGGCTAGGGCCAGCAAAGTCTTTCTTGGCTTCCAGGAATGTCTCTTTCTCTCTGAGGATATCAAATGCAGGGACTTTCTCAGGGGCCTTCCGAACTAGGGCTTCGGCAGGTCGGTTTGGCGTATGTTGAATGTGTGTCGTAAGTCCACTTCTTGTAATGACATTAATGGCTGCAGCAGGGCGGGGCTCAATAGAGATCATCTTAAGGTTCTGAGTAGGAGTGTTCTGTCGTGCCTGAATCTTAGCTATCAACTGGGGGCACTGCTCAATCACATGATCCACTGCGCGGCAATACCGGCATGTCGTAGTGGGGTTCCGACAGTCGCGAGCCAAATGCCCAGCTTGGTTACAATTGTAACACACGAATTGGTTTCGGCCTTTGTCGTCCATGCCACCACGGCCTCCAGAAGTACCTCGTCCCGAGGCACCCCCCTGGTAACCATAACTATCGTTACTTGGACCTTCCATGTGCACCCGGTAAGCATCATAGGTGCGACACTTGTCCTCATTATGACCTACAGATTTGCAAAAATTACAGTAGGAATTATTAGTTCCCTATCCATACCTTTGCAGCAGGTAACAGTTCTCAGGTCGGTGCTGACCTGTCATTCTGCAGAGCTCACAATAGAGAACCTGTGGTGGAAAGGGGTTCGACGCACCTATCTGCAAGTACTTGTTTACCAGAGGACACCGTTCCTTGTCGTGACCTTCGGTCCGACATTGCATACACCAAATCTCTTCACGATCAGGTTTTCCCTTTTTCATCTCACGAAGTTCTAGGGCCATCGCAGCTAGCTGCGCTTGGATTTGAGCAATGCCAGAGTCCTCTCCGACAGGGGCAGTTTCCAATTTCAGTGCGATTTCGAGGGACTCTTGTTGGTCGGCAACCTTCTGTTGCATAAGTGGGGTTCTGATATGTGGTAACAGTGCTGCAATAAACCATTCCTTGTGCTGCATAGGACTAATAGTAAAGCTCACTTGGTCCAAGAGAACTTTGAATCTCTGATCAAAGTCCCACACTTATTCGCCACGTCGCTGTTGAATTTCCTTGAGTTCCGTGATGCTCTGCGACTCCGATTTAGGCTTTTTAAATTCTTTGATTATAGCCGCCTTGATCTCACCTAAGGTAGGGCTTTGAGTGCTGGAGAATTTCATGAACCATGTCAGAGCCCGTTCCCGAAAGGAAATAATGAGCTGCACGGCTCTCACATCCGGATCTGTAATTTTCTTCGCGTTCCATACGGCTTCGCAGAGAAACCAGAACTGTTCGAGGTCCTCTGATCCCGTGCATTTAAAATTGGGGAGTTTAATGTCGTCAATGAGGTGGGCCATCGAGTTTCTGGGGGGATTGGGAGGGGGGCAGGCTGTCGATGGGGGGGAAGTTATGGGAGCAGGCTAGCCTGTGGCCGGAATGCTCGGGCCTGGTTGACTCTCAGACTGCGATGGAATGTCAGGGGTAGCGGAGCGGCGATGTGGGGTGACCGGAGGGTTTTCTTCGGACTGTAATGCTTCAGGGTTTACAGGAGTGGACGCAGTAGCCGGACCTAAGGGAGAGGGTTCAAAACCTCTCTTATACCTTTTTCCGTTTCGTAGCAACCCACTTTGCTCGTCGAAAGGAGTGTCACTTGCAAACATATGTTAGCACGACTAACTAATAGTCCGATTCGAACAGCAATATATCTTTTTCAGCCAATATTATTTTAATCCTTAAGCTTAATAAATTGAAAAACTTACCGTGGGGCCCTTTAGAGAACTGTCGTTCGGCTTCGCTAAAGCTTCCACGCGGGAACCCCTCAAGCTTGGAAGTTCGTCCTGCTTACTGTTAACCTAGACAACCACTGGTGCAACGCTATGTGGATACTACCAAAGAAAATTTCATAAGTATCACAAAAACATACCTTTGTAAAAATTCACGTTCTCTTGCTGCGCAGCTTTCAGACCGACCTCAGCAAATCAAGCACTGATTTCCTTCACCAAGGGCCGTTAGAACATAGCCCTTGAGGTACAATGTAAGCCCCTCTTGAGCAGGTACTGAGTTCACCCGGCAACAGAACCAATTTGTTGGGCAATAGGGTAGACCTGGGTTTAAACCTTTAGTGTCGCACCAACAAAAAGACCCACAGTGTTGGCCCTTTCGGCAACAACCTGGGCGCAGGTTGCAATCTCACCCGAAACAGCTATGGGGTGCCGCAGAATCAAGTTTCTGCAAGCCGAGAGGGGAATTACTGTACCTTATCCTTTAACAATAATTATTAATCAATACTATAAAATCTTTACCATTCATTCACATACAACTTCGCAGATAAATAAACAGTCGTTACTTGCTCAACCAACTACAGGGAATTCACAGCGAAGCTAAATATTAGCAGCGATCTTAACTTATCAGATGTATACAGTTATTAATGCATAAAAGACAACAGAAACACAATAGCACAAGAAACCACAACACCGGATATAACGTGGTTCACCCCCAGTGTAGGGGTTACGTCCACAAACTGCGGTCTATTCAACTTGCTACAAAATCCACAGTTTGATCTGCGCACTCAGCTGCAGATCCCTTCAATCCTTAAAAGCCGCGCACACAGCAGCAGGCCCCTGCGCACTCAGCTGCAGGTCTTTCCTCAATCTTCCTTACAAAATCCCTCTGCGCACACAGCTGCAGAGGTCGTCCACGCACACAGCTGGGACTTAACCTTTCCTTACAATATCATCCTTAGCTTCGTCTTAACATTTCTTTACATCAAAAAAACCTAACCTATCTTCTTTGCACAAGCGCTTATTTATACTGCGTGATTTTACAAAACCATGGTCTTAAACCATGGGCACCCAGAACCCTAAACCCTGGATTTCAACCAAGGGTTTATTACAAACAAAAGTAGTTTTAACTTCCCCCGACACCCCTAAGATTGTTTTGACCCATAGTTCCGCTTACAAACTTTCTGCTTAACCGCGGGGTTACCCAATCATGGCGTATGCGTCCCAACAAGGATTACACCTTATCTTTAATGTGGATTTTCTTTACCCATATTTTTTCATCATTTCGAAACCTTGGAGGTAGAATGGAACTTGGACACTATAGAGATACACTCTAATATCATTAAGAAAACTACAACAAAAAATATTATGGGCATCATGTTGAAGAGCACTTTCCAATAGAATATAAAACTCCCTGACGTTTTCAAAATAGGGAAACTTCTTCTCGAGGAAACTGGATTTACTAAGAAAAAAATTTGATACAAGTCCCCTCACATTGTATACGAACTTGATACAATGAAGGCCACTTTTAAAGGAGGGAATAATTAGATTTTAGTGGCCATCCATAAACATCTCAAAGACAATGTTGATACTGATCATTTTTTGGGCTATATTAGACATAGGATTGGACATTTTGGACACACAATATATAATATACATCTTAGACATATATTGAAACATGGTGATGGGCATATTCAAGTTATGTTTGGATTGGTTATGTTACTTCTTATGGTAAAAAAGGTGAATACGAAATATAATAAAAAAAGGTTCCAAATTGTTGTTAATAGCATAAGGGATCTAAGAGTTAATGGAAAAGAAGAAGAGAGGAGTCTATGGGGAAATATTTCCTCATTG
Organism: Pseudotsuga menziesii; assembly: GCA_001517045.1. Classification (NCBI taxonomy): domain Eukaryota; kingdom Viridiplantae; phylum Streptophyta; class Pinopsida; order Pinales; family Pinaceae; genus Pseudotsuga; species Pseudotsuga menziesii. The sequence continues at coordinate 386,877 of LPNX010472692.1, forward strand.
CTATGTGTCATTTTAAGAACTTCACACTCTTTGGCCATGTATCATTAAAAAACTTCACGACCACCTTTTTGTTATTTGTCCAAACAATAATTCCTTTTTGTTGGAGGACACATATCTCATGGGATAAGGACATGTATAGTGTATTTTTTAAATGATGTTGAGTGGTTGGAGTAAGAATAACATGAGTATATGGTTTTCTGGTTGTTTTCTATAAGAAATGTGTAGCTATAAAGACTGCAAGGTTGGAGTAAGACAAGATCATGTAATCTCATGTGTACATGTTGAATTATGAAATCATTTGAGATACATACTATTGTTATAGGTTTCGCATATGCATTTCAATGGCTTGTACTTTTTTGCTCGAAGTATTGCACTTATTGTGATAGATTCCGAAGGGGTTAAATTCTTTTTGCTTACGCGGGGAGCGTTTTAGTGAGTCCTCTATGATTTATAAGACGAAAACATCCATGGGAAGAGATAACATTGGTGGACATATTTGGAGTACTCCGAGTTTATAGAATCGATAAAATTGTCCAATTTTGATTTAGTCATGAGCATAGTAGGATTGGTTGAGAAATAAATGCAAAATATATGTGGTCCTTCACCTTTTAAATGTCACAACTTAACTTGTACGTTGTATCATAGTAGGTATCTATATATAAGATCCAATGATATAGTTGTATTACCTTACAGTAATACGACACATGTCTTTTTTTTACCAAACTTCTAATAACTAGGACACATGTCTTTTTTTACCAAACTTCTAATAACTAGGACACGTCTTTTTTTACCAAACTTCTAATAACTAGAACTGCTTATAATTATTTTCTTTATTATTTTAATCTTTAATGCATGTACACATGTGAATAAGATTCAATATAACTACTTACAAAACTGATAATGCAAGTTGATAAGATGTACATGGTCAAATGATTCAATTTCATAGGTATGGTTTAGAAGAATCCATTTATTGGTATCTATTTTATACAATGAATATAAAGATAAATAAATGAATATGTATACTTAAATTTAAATTGATCTATAACATTTACAAATTTAATTTTATGTTTGGTTGTTTTATCAAATTGTTGGACTATATGTATATGTGTGTGTGCTTGTATAATTTATGTACGATCTCTTCTTAAATTCAAAATTCTTGAGTTGATTCATCTCTATTTTTTTTTCCTCCACATGTTAGCAGGCTTTGTTCTACCGCAATCTCATTTTCCATGTAGTCCTTGATTCCTTGAAGCTTAAAAATTATTTCTACATGTGTAGCAGATGTATAAAGGAAATTTTCAATGCAATCCACCTTGGAAACCATCGATTCCAACTTCTTTTCAATGCTAAATTTCTAATTTCTTAAACATGCATGTAATATTTCATGGTTCTTGTGAGGAAGGGGAGTGTTACTCTCTGTTTCAGAAACAATTACACATCACCTAAAACTTAAATTAACACCTGCAGGATTGTTGCATCTGATAATTGCAGCCAACAGTAATTTACTGGTGCAATTGCAGCTGAGTTGTAGCTAACTGTTTGACTAACAAGAATCTACAGGATAGTTGCAACTGATTGTTTAACTCTTTTTTGATGACCCCTGCGTTCATAAAATGAAGAATAATACTTTGTTTCAGCAAGAACACATTTAATACATATATACCAAAAACAATTATACTCTATCTCTCAAATTGCTATAGCAAACTAACTTTAAAACAACAATGAGTTTTCAAACTCAAAAATAGAGTATAAAAAACAATACACAGTTAAAAACTCTGAGCTTCAACTCTGTATATATATCTCTATATCTCGCTCTATCTCGTTGTGTATATCTCTATTACCAGCCAAAGAATGTGATTGCATCGGTCCACACAAATCTGTGTGTACCAGCTCTAATGGTGATTTTACTCTGTATGAGACTCCATAAATGAATTTACCTCTATGATGCTTTCCCAATATGCATCTCTCACATGATCTTGTTGGATGCACACTATCGGGAAAAACTTTTACCATCTACTTCTTCTATACAAATCTAAACCACGAAAATGTAAATGGCCATACCTCAAATTCCATAACCGTGATTGGTATAAACTCTGATTTTTATAAGCATTCAAAGAGTTAGTCAAATCACTTCTCATAATTAGCGGAAACATTATATTCTTTGTCATCTCTACTCTGGCTATAAACTGCTTACTTAGATATTTGTCATAAATAGTGCATACCTTGTTCTTAAAGAACACTCTGTACTCTTTCTCTAACAATTTTCCAACACTTAATAAATTACACATTAAACCAGGAACATAATAAACATCATGAATTTTTCTTATTTTACCATTATTTTCATATACAACAATCACACCTTTACCATTAATGTTTACCTTTCTATCATTACCTAACTTCAATTCAGAATGAATGCTTGTATCTAGACTTAAAAATAATTCCCTGTTCCCAGTCATGTGGTTGTTGCATGCGCTATCCAAGAACCATATATCTTTTGAAATTTCTTGGGTGACATTGAAAGTTAAAAACATAGGCTTCTCTTTATTTTTCAATCTCTTCTATAATGTGTGTAGACAACTTACTAACATATGCTTGCTTCTTCCAACACTTGTTAGAAAAATTCCCAAATTTCTTACAATAGAAACATTGAACTTTATATCTACCAGGCCTTTGATTTCTTGGATGACATACTCTGCTGCTACTCCCCTTTACACTAGGTGTTTTCTGCTGTAACTTCTCTTCATATTCTGAATCATTTTTGTTGTCACTATGATCATTACTTCAACCTCCTCTTCTTATGCTACTAGCTCTTCCTCTGCCTCTACCTCTAGTAACATGTAATTAAGATTTAAAATCATTTTCTAATGGAGTACCATCATACCTTTTCATTCTTGATTCATGAGTAATCAAAGTACTAGTCATCTCATCAATGTGCATTTGACTGAGATCTTTAAAATCTTCAATTGGAACAACCACTGCTTCAAACTTATTTGGAAAACATCTCAGCAAATTTTCAATCACACACTGATCTAAGAGGTCTTCACCATACTGCCTTAGTTGGTTTACAATGTTCATAACTTGTGTCATAAAATTATTAATAGTCTTGTTCTCCTTCATCTTTAGATTCACAAAGTCCCTTCTCAAGTTCTGCAACCTAACATTCTTCACCTTGGTCACACCTTGATAGCAAGTTTCAAGAGTGTCCCAATCTTTTTTTGAAGACTCAATGCTTGATATCTTCGGAAATATGGATTCACTTAGGCCTTGTTGAATAAGACCAAGAGATTTGTTTTCCTTCTTCCTATTTTCTTTCAATAAAACACACTCATCATTTGACAGAGCCAATTCAACAGCTTGATTAGCTGGTTTGGGGTACCCAAGTGTAACAAACTCCCACGGATCCTGAGCATGTGGGATAGTTCTGATATTAGTAAGCCATCTATCATAGATTATTTCATTCAACACCTGAATTTGTGGCTATACTACACTGTTGTTAGTAGCCATCACAAATTAAATTCCATATTACTATAAAAAAAATGAGAAAGAAAATTTCAACCACACTCTGATACCACTGTGAGGAAGGGAGGGGAGTGTTACTCTCTGTTTCAACAACAATTAAACATCACTTAAAACTTAAATCAACACTTACAGAAATTTTGCAGCTGACTGTTGCAGCTAACAGTAATCTACTGGTGCACTTGCAGCAGAGTTGCAGCTAATTGTTTCACTAACAAAAATCTACATAACAGTTTCAACTGACTATTAGAGTTGTAGCTGACTATTTAACTCCATTTTGATGACCCCTACATTCATAAAATGAAGAATAATACTATGTTTTAGTAAGAACATGTTTAATACATATATACCAAAAAAAAATACTCTATCTCTCAAATTGCTACGATAAACTAACTTCAAAATAACAATGATTTTTAAACTAAAAAACAGAGTAAGAAAAATAATACACAGTAAAAACTATGATTTTCAACTTTGTATATATATCTCTATATATCACTCTGTCTCGATGTCTATAAATCATGATTATAAGATAGCTATTTAGAATACTTCAGCTTAGTCAGTGATTTATTGCTAATTGACCCTTCATAATACAAAAATTAACTCTGACGGCTCTGTTACAATGTTACAGTTTGACAGAAAAAATTCTGTTGGCTTTTCAAAAAATGATATGCGCTTGCTGGAAGAGTCAAAATGTCTTTTCACGATTTAATAAACTAAAATAATGCAATCGCTACCTCTTCAAATAAGGCGGTGTGGTGATTTTGCGGCTCTTCATATTTTTAACGGTTACAAAACTGGGCGGTGTCTCCTCTTCAAAATCCTAGTGGCTAGCGGTGGAGTAATTACTGATCCCAATATTCTCCCCCTTAATTACTACACCCAAAAATCAAAACTTTGTAACACTAGATTTCTGTTGCAACTTACAAACCCCAATGTTTTTCCTATGAAGTTCAAACAACTCTTTTCCCAAAGGTTTTGTAAATAGGTTTGCAAAATGATTTTCTGATCTGCAAAATTTCATACCGATTTCATTGTTGTTTATCAATTCTCGAATAAAATGATACCTTGTATCAATATGCTTACTTCTTTTATGAAAGACGTGATTTCTTGATAGTGCAATGGTTGATTTATTGTCACAAAAAATTTGATTTGGTTTATCTTGTTCATTTTGTAACTCAGAAAGAGTTCTTCTCATCCATACAGTTTTACATGCAGCTGATGTTGCTGCAACATATTCTGCCTCAGCAGAGGATAATGCCACTATGGGATGCTTCTTTGAATCCCATGCTACTGATCTCAATCCAAAACTAAATACATATCCAGATGTACATTTTCTATCATCTATAGAACCTGCAAAATCATTGTCAGTATATCTAATCAACTTAAAATTTGAGTTTGTTGTATACTGGATACCAAAATTTGTTGTTCCACCAATATATCTTAGAATCCTTTTTCCATCTTGCAAGTGGGTATTCTTTGGACACTCCATAAATATCAAAATCAAATTGAATGCAAAAATTATATTAGGTATTCATACTGTTTGTGCCAGAAATTGTTTCCAAGGCTAAAGAAACAAGGCAACACAATCTCAAATAAAACTCAATAAAGTAAACAAAGTTTAAGGGTTTCTAGAATGTTTCTTGGTTGTGAACTTTCGGAACAAACAGGGAATACACTCATGAGAAAAATAATAACCGAATCATAAAGAAAAGAGGACAAAGATGCATAATATATTCAACTAGATCCAATAGAACACAATATTGAAGTTCATTCATAAAAGACAAGCATCACTAGCATATAAACATAAACCAGTAATGAATATATCAATTAAGCAACTAAACAAGCTGGACAATGAAGCCAACACAGAAACTGAAGGGTAAAAGTGTCATATATCTCATAGTTTTATCATCAAATGCATACAAGAGTTTTGATACTTAGTTCATGAATAAGTCCAAAGACCTCCTAAAGCTATCCCAAAAATCGAACCCTTCTTCAATCCCTTTCTAACCTCTCTAAATACTGCTCTTTACAAAATCAGTTAGGGATCTAACCCTAACTGCCTTTCATCAACTCGATGAGATAAAGTAAAATGTACAATATTACAAAACATGATATTTTCTAAAAATAGTAAACACTAACTAATATGTTTCTCAAAAAGATAACAAATAACTAATTTAACAACTAACTTATAGGTCCTTTGTTGCCTCAGCTAGTATGGCTATGCCATCTAATGCCTGAGCTTTCTTCCTAGCTCGTCTTTGTTCATCTTCCATGCTTGCTAGTCTTCTGGTGAGCTCTTCATTTTCCTGCTGTAAGTCTTTGACTGTCTTTTTCAACTCTATGCACTGCAAGTCAGTGGTTCTTTTTCTTTTTAAAACCTATTTAGATGCTGCTGTCAGTTCCTGAAAATGTTCATTAACATCCTGTAGATCTTCTCTAAGCCTTATGTTTTCCATCATCAGCCCATCATTGATTTTTTGCATGTAGTTCATCTGCTGTTTGTATTGCTTAATAATTTTCTCCAAGTTTTCCTTATCTAAATCAAATGACCTCTCTGTCATGATCTCTTGTTCATAACTGGGCATCACAGGTATGTCAAACCTCTTAAAAATGTCTACATCTTTAATTATCAGGTCTGTGGAAACATCAGGAATATTAGGGTCTTCCAGAATACCCGCTTCCTTAAGTATGAGTTCATCTTCCCATTCTAGATCTTTAACATTAAGTACTTCAGCTTTTTCTTCATGCTGTTGTTGTAAAACCTCATTTCTCAATTCAAGGAATATGGTAGAAAGTTTAGGCTTGGGCTGGCTTGACTCCTTTACTGACTGTGATGATCCTTTTTCTTTTATAGGATGATAAGAGGACGCTTTGGCAACTGTTTTTCCCTTGCTTTTAATGTTCATTGTGTCAAATTCTGGTTCTTCACCTGAGGAAATATAATCCAGGACAGCCACTTGCTTGGTATTCAATTTAGGATTGAGCAGCTTCTTCATATTCCACCTTAGCTTATTCGTTGGCCTAGTTTTAAGCCTCCAATATGGGGCTATCACTTCAATCCTTTTGTTCTTCCTATTAGGTTTGACTGTTTTGATTTCTGAAGTGGAGAATTCTCTGCATGTTTCATCCTTATCTTCATTTTTAGCAATAGGCTGATCTTCTTCTAATAAATACCCTTCATCATCTGACAGAATGGTAATAGGACTCCTCTGCTTGGTCTGCAATTCCTCTTCATGTACAGCAACCTCCTCTAGAACAGCAGCTTTAACTTCATTGGAAAATTCTGCCGGTGTCAAATATTTCAAAGGATGCACTTTCTCTTCTGTAAACAATGAATACTTGCCTTTAACACCAGCTGAAGACATTTGAGTTTTAGTCTTCACAGGCTCTGAGTCTCCTTCAGGCTTCACCTCCTCTTTGTCTTCAGTTTTTTCCTTTTGTTCTAATTTCCTTATAAGGATTTTCCCTTTATCTACCTGCTTCTTGATTTGTAGATCTTCTTGTTTCATTTGAAAACCTGACCAGAATAGGAAAAAATACCAAGTTTTTCCTTTAGCTTGCAGGACATTGCTAATGATGAACTTAATTAATCCATGGTGAAAAATTGATTGTGAAGAATGGTCTATATGCCCCTTGACTCTGTTGGACATCTTTTGCAGGCTTTTGTACAGGAAGAAGGGAAGACTCATCTTGGACACCCCCACCATATTCTGTAAAAATCTGAAGTGCTATTTATAAACAAAAGCATATTTTCCCTCACATGTTATATAGCTCTGCAAGATTTTGATAGGTTTGACCCATTCCCTTCTGAAGTTCTAGATTAAGATGCCCTTGTTCCAATCTGGAGTAACATTTGGTAATAAATACCTCTGAGCATCAAAGGTGAAGGGTAGTTTCTTAAACCACATTTTGCCTTCATTCTTAACTCCTATAGCCTCTGCAACCAAATCTACTGTCAGTATGAACTTCAAAGTATCAAACACCACCATGTCATCTTTGTAACATTGTGCAAACCTACAGGAAACTTCAGCATTGTAACCATCTATTCTCTTGAAGAAGTCCAGCTAGCTAGCCTGTTGAAAAAGTTCAACACACCGTGGGAGCTTCTCAATCCAAGTTATATCAGTAGGTTCAGCTCTATTCCCCTTGCCACTCTTACCCATTTGTCTTTAGTAGCTGGAAATTGTGTCAGTTTAGGGTTCAATTGATGCCTTGACAGATGCTGTTTCTTCTCCAAACCTCTCAAGTTTCAATAACTCGCCTTCCTCAATCTTCACTGAATGATTATTTTAGTTTACTAATACAAGTTAGGCTTTATCATAGGTATAAGTGGTCTAGGTCATTCAGAGTACTCCAGCCTATTCACTGCAACTGATTATGAAACCTAGTTACCAATCAAATTGTTTGTTCAAATAAAAAACCATCTCCAACATGCATAGCAAACCTGTGTAATAATACCAAAATTAACCCTTCAACCCTTCTGGTACCACCTTATGAACAATTTCTGAACAATAAGACTTTGCAAATATGATTTCTGCTACAAGTTTCTCAGATTAACTGAAAACTGTTGATTAAAAGGTAGGTCTGATGCACACTGCTCATTCAAATATCAGACCTTATTTGAACTATCTAAAGAGGACCCTGTGTTGCAATGTCAAGGAAAATAGCTTCATGCTCTATTCATTGTTTCTTTTTCAATTTGACTTCAACCGAGCTAATCGGCTCTCTAGCACACACTGAAACCAGGTCTTCGGGCTATCTCAAATGTTCGGCTCCTCCATTACATTTTGCACAAGTAACAGGCTTATTTATGAAGTTTGAACATCATAAAATGCATGATTTTTCACATCATTGAACTTTCAAGCTTTGACAGGGTCATATTCATATGAAAACTTATATTTCACCTAATCCCTCAACAATACTCTTAATCTCCTTATTTCTTCGACAAACACATTGTTTAAGGCATAGATTAACATCTGGCTTAATCAATTTTGAAAAATCAGCTTTTAACAGGAAAGCCCCAAATTAGGCAGACATTAACCAGTCATCGTGGAATACCTTTTTACACGTTGCTGCAGATGCTTAAAATCGTGTCCTGAGATGTCATATTGTCCACCTTAGATGTACAAGTGTCCTTCAACGTTCAATTTGACTGCATGTGGTGGAATCAAGAAGTCCTAGTTTCCTGTGAAGCCATAAAAACCTCATTTCTATTTTACAACGGCAATGTCTGGTTTTTTAGCAGCTATGCTTGCTCCATTAAGTCTTTCGTCTTCGAATGTGCATGCAAGTAACAACTTGCCTCATATTAAGCCAAATCTACACTGCTACCTGTCATGATGGACTATGTTCAGTTAATGATGACCACGATCCCTTCTATGACCTGAAACCACCTGTTATCATGATGTTCACTGAATCCACACGTAGCAAACACCTTCAAATCACGCGATCAGTCACTCCATATTCGAAATCATGCAAAAATTTGACTAAAAAATTGGAGAAAATGGAGTCGCGATATTCTTGTAGTGCTCCTTTGTTAATTTTGGGAACTTGTGCTACAAGAATAACTTTTAACTCTATTTTGGCGCTATTTTACAACTTTTTCTCATTTTGAATGCAGGTTAAGTAATGAACTATGCTTTTGGAATGTATTTGAATGATGACTATACTCATATATGATTTGTGAGTCCATTACTAGACATTATGACCTTTTAAAAACCCCTCAATAATGTAAAATATCAAAAAATAAAGTAAAAATATAAAGGCCAAATTCAAAATTTCACATAACAACCAAAAAATTCTCTTAAAAGAAGCAAAAAACCAAACTAAAGCAAATGAGTAAATTGGAATAAAATGCAAATCAAACAAAAATTGAAGAAACCAATTACTGACTTAACACATACCATGTGATAATTTTGATCTACAACAAGATCTATAAGCCTAGAGAAATTCACAAATCGAATTTGGTGCAAAACAAACAAAAAACCATTAAATGAGAAGCAATTTACACATGCAATGTGAACATAAACAGGTTATATTTTGACTTTCTAACATAAAAACATGTTAGTGACAATTTTATATTACATCAGAAGTGTTTTGTGAGGCTTAGGAAGGCCAATGTGACTATACAAGTGAAATTGGCCAAATTGGCCTCAATCCCTCCTAGGTGGGCCAATCACGCTCCAAATCAGCCCAAAAGGCCACAAATTGTTATGTGTATGTGGATGAGGTGAAATGGGGTCATCATAACAACTTGGCATGTGTGGGTGTGGAAAAATAGGTGGGTTAGAGGCTAGAGGTGGATTTTGTCCAATTTTGGGTTGATTTGATGCATTTAATGTTTCAGTTAAGTACATGAGACTTCCTACCAATCTATTATACAACAATGGATCAAATTTTGACCCATCATCCTCCTTATAAATTTTTTTTCCAATAGCAATTGGAGTTACAACTGGATTACAAATCATCATTCTGAATCTTTTCAGCACATCATTTGCATATTTAGTTTGATTGATAAAATCCCATCCTTAGATTGTGTTACTTCAATACCAAGAAAATATTCCATCATTCCTAAATCAATTATCTCAAATTATGTTTTAATGGCTTTCTTAAACTCACTTACTGAAATATCTCCTGTGAAGATCAAACAATACACATATAAGCAAACAATCAATATTTTACCTTCTTGGTTTACCTTTGTATACAAGGTTTCCTCAGTTGGACTTCTGCTGAATCCTTCACTATCCAAGTATTCATCAATCCCGATGTACCATATAGTGGTTGCCTTCTTCAATCCATACAATGATTTCTTTAATCTGTAGACCTTGTCTTCTTGTCCATTAATTTCATATCCAAGAGGTTGTCTCACATTAACCTCTTCTTCTAAAGATCCATTCAAAAATGTAGACATTACATCCATTTGATGTACATAACATTTATTATGAGCAGCAATAGCTAATACTATCCTTACCATATCAAGTCTAGATACAGGTGCAAAAGTCTCATTATAATTAATACCAGGTTGTTAACTCAATCCTTGAGCTACAAGTCTTGCTTTTTGTTTTTGAAAGTCACCATCAACATTTAACTTAGTCTTATAAATCCATTTGAAACCAATACAATTTTTATTATTAGGAAAATCTACAAGATCCCAAGTACTATTTCTTTCTATGGAATCAATTTCTTCATCCATTGCTTTTATCCAAACATCATTTTTAACAACCTCGTCAAAATTTACAGGATCACGTGTTATTAATGCAAAATTTGAAACTTGGTCTACTTCTTCATTTTTATCATATTGTTCTCTTAAACTTCTAGTCTTATGACCTCTAAATTTGTTGATTAATGAAGGTAGTGTAGGATTTGATTCATTACTTACCACTGATCTTGTTCCTTGTCGTCCACCAACACTTGATGGTTCACCATGTTCATGAATTCTAGGCGTTCTGACTGGTGTTCTTACTGTTGGTGTATGTGGAGTTAATTTTCCTCCATGTATTCCCTATTAATCTTCTTCATATTTTTCCTGAGATGTAACAATGTCCTCTTCAACTAACTTATCTATGTTTCCATCCCATGCTTCTTCTTCCTTAAGCACCACATCTCTACTGATGGAATACTTCTTAGTGATAGGATTATAAAGTCTATATGCTTTAGATTCTTCACTATATCCAACAAATATACATCTCTGAATTCTGTCATCTAAGTTTCTCCTCATCTCTCCAAGTACATGTGCTTAAGATACAAACCCAAAATCCTTAAATGAGATATGTTGTTGCGCTTACCACTCCATGCTTACCAGGGAACTCAATATTTCACGCTCTTAGTTGGGATTCTGTTCAGAATGTATATTGAACAACTAATAGTGTCTCCCCAATATTCATTCGGAATATGCTTCTCTTTAATCATACTTCGATCCATGTTCATAATGGTTCAATTCTTTCTTTATGCTACTCTTTTTAGTTATGGAGTGTAGCGAGTAGTAAATTGTCATTTAATTCCATAATATTGACAAAATTCCACAAAATCATTCGACATATACTCACCTCCTATATCTGATCTCAAGACTTTAATAAATCTGTCACTGTCCTTTTCAACGATAGCTTTAAAACTTTTAAACACATCAAAATCTTGAGATTTATGTTTCAACAAATACACCCAAGTTTTTCGACTAAAATCATCAATGAAAGTCATAAAATAAACATTACCAGTCAAAGATGGTGTTTGCATCAGTCCACACAAATCTATGTGTACCGTCTCTAATGGTGATTTTTCTCTATATGAGACTCTTGAAATGAATTTATCTCTATGATGCTTTCCCAATATGCATCTCTCACATGAGCCTGCTGGCTACGCAATATTGGGAAACCCTTTTACCATCTGCTTCTTCTGTAGCAAATCGAAGCCACCAAAATGTAAATGGACATACCTCAAACACCATAACCATGATTTATCTAAACTCTTATTTTTATAAGAATTCAAAGAGTTAGTCAAATCATTTCTCATAATCAAAGGAAACATTCTATTCTTTGTCATCTCTACCTTGGCTATAAACTGCTTACTTGGATATTTCTCATAAATAGTGCATACCTTGTTCTTAAAGAACTATGTGTATGCTTTCTCTAACAATTTTCCAACACTTAATAAATTACACATTAAACCAAGAACATAATAAACATCATGAATTGTTCGTCTCTTACCATTCTTTGAATATACAGCAATCACAAATTTACCATTAACATTTACCATACTATCATTACATAACTTCACTTCAGATGGAATGCTTCTATCTAGATTTAAAAATAATTCCTTGTTTTCAGTCATGTGGTTGCTACATCCACTGTCCAAGAACCATATATATTCTGAACTTTATTATGTGAATTTACAAGTTAAAAACATAGGCTTCTCTTCGTTTTCAGTCTCCTCTGTAATGTGTGTAGACAGCTTACTAGCATCAGCTTGTTTCTTCCAACTCTTGTTAGCAAAATTCCCAAATTTCTTACAATAGAAACATTGAACTTTAGATCTATCATACCTTTGATCTCTTGGATTTTATTCTCTACTACTACTCCCCCTTACACTAGGACTTTTTTTGGTGTAACTTCTCTTCATATTCTGAATCATTTTTGTTGTCACTATGACCAGCACTTCGACCTCCTCTTCCTCCGCCACTAGCTCTCTCTGCCTCTACCTCTAGTAACATGTAAGAAAGATTTAAAAGAATTTTATAATGGAGTACCATCATACCAGTTCATTCTTGATTCATGAGCAATCAAAGAACTAGTCATCTCATCAATGTGTATTTGACTAAGATCTTTAAACTCTTCAATTGGAACAACCACTGCTTCAAAATTCTTTGGAAATCATCTCAACAATTTTTCAATAACACACTGATCTGAGAGGTCTTCACCATACTACCTTAGATAGTTTACAACATTCATAACTTGTGTCATAAAATTATCAACAGTCTCATTGTCCTTCATCTTCAGATTCTCAAAGTCCCTTCTCAATTTCTGCAACTTAACATTCTTCACCTTGCTCACACCTTGATAGAAAGTTTCAAGAGTGTCCCAAGATTTCTTTGAATACTCATCACTTGATATCTTCGGAAATATGGATTCACTTAGTCCTTGATGAATAAGACCAAGAGATTTGTTGTCGTTGTTCCTATTTTCTTTTGATAAAACATGCTCAACATTTGACAGATCCAATTTAGCAGCTTTATTAGTTGGTTCTGGGTACCCAAGTGTAACAAGATCCCAAATATCTTGACCATGCATGATAGTTCTCATATTAATAAACCATGTATCATATCTTCTTTCAGCCAACACAGGAATTTGTGGTTGTACTACACTATTTTTAGTAGCCATCACAAATTAAATTCCAAATTAATGTAAAACAAATGAAAAAGAAAATTTCAACCACGCTCTGATACCACTATGAGGAAGGTAGGGGAGTGTTACTCTCTGTTTCAAAACCACTTACACATTAATTCAAACTTAAATAAACACCTATACAATTGTTGTAGTTAATAGTAATTTACTAGTGTAGTTGCAGCTAAGTTGCAACTAACTGTTTAACCAATAGAAATCTATAGGACAGAACAACTGAGTTGCAGCTGACTGTTTAACTCCATTTTGATGACTCTTGTGTTCATAAAATGAAGACTAATACTGTGTTTCAGCAAGAACACATTCAATATATCTATACCAAAAAAATTTATACTCTATCTCTCAAATTGCTACAGCAAACTGACTTCAAAATAACAATGAGTTTTCAAACTCAAAAACAGAGTATAAAAACAATACACAGTAAAAAACTCTGAGTTTTAACTTTGTATATATATCTATATATCTCGTTATGTCTTGTTGTCTATAAATCACGATTACAAGGTAAATATTTAAAATATTTCAACTTAGTCTGTCATTAATTGCTAATTGACCCTTCATAATACAAAAATTAACTCTGACTGTTCTGTTACAGTGTTACAGTCTGACAAAAAAAACTATGTTGGCTTTTTAGAAAATGATATGTGCTTGCTGAGTCAAAATGTCTTTTCACGATTTAATAAACTGGAATAATGCAATCGCTACCTCTTCAAATAAGCAATTGTTGTGGCTCTTCAGAGTTTTAGTGGTTACAAATTTGGACGGTGTCACCTCTTCAAAATTCTGATGACCAACGGTGGAGTGATTAACTGTTCCTAAAAGTTCTTTCTAGGTCTGACAACATCAAAATTTTCTCCATTTTACTCCAGTTGCCCCACTCTCTTCATAGCCTTCCCATGAAAATTATGCTCCAAACCTACATGCCAATCACTCCACTACAGTAGCACATTGTTACATCAAGTTGCGCTTCCACTAAGATCCAAGACTAATGTAGAGTACACCAAGAAATGCCACATTAAAATGAAACCCCTGTTTCCAAAATCATCATTATTTGTTTGGCAATAGGATTTTACAAATAAATGTAGTCATAGAAGGTAGTTTATTTCCTCATCCTCTTATCCCTTCATTGACGTGGTCATGGCCATGGGCATGGAGATTGATGCCCATTTATTATACACAAATTCTTTCCTTTTGTTGCATACAAAGATTGGCTCATTGGTTTGCTTCCCTAATGAGAGATGACAGGGATGGAAAGTAGCAAATTGTGTGGCTAGATATGGATTTTGATGAATTATCATTTTAGTCAAGCTGATTGTGTGGCTATATATGTGGGGAAGGAAGGGAAGTGCCGATCTTAGTCTTATCAGCACTTTAAAAGTAATACCCCCAGTTTTGACCTCGGTTGTATTAAAAGGTACATGATGTATATATTGTAAATAATCGTGGTGTGGAGCTAAGGGAAAAATCTCCACCATCGATTTGGTTGTGTTATGTTTCAGCAATTGGGATCGTTGCCGATGATATATCATGTTATTCGGCACATAATAGTTTTGGCATCATGTAAATATGCACATTGATTAAAATGAACCTACAGCCAGCTATGACGGTGCAATGCTAATGAAAAGGGCATGATTTTCCTAAGGATAAGGGGGGGAAATGTTAAACCTTGGACCTATGGGAAAATCCATGTGTCAGCCACCCATTTAAACTTCTGCTATCTGTTAGTTGGGATTAGTTATTGCTGAGTAGTGGTGGGTGTGGGAGGGTTGTCAGTCCTTGCCAACGTGCCCACTCCACCAGTAGACTCTTCCTCTTCATGTCCTGTGGACAAAGGGGAAACATTCCATTCTTTCCACTCTCCCATGATTCCACTCTCGGAGGGAGGTTTTGGTCTTGCTCATTCTCACGTGGGGGGGTTGTTCTCTCATTCTCACGCATAGGCAGTTATTGGGGGGATCGTCCTGCTAGAAGCTGGACTCTGTTCTTTTGGGGGATTGTGGTCTGTGTAAGTTTTCTCATTCATGCAGGGAGTATTGTTTACCTCATGCGTAGGTCGGGGGTGTGTTATCTTGCGGTGAACTTGAAGAGTGGCTTGAGAGGCATGATTTTCTGCTTGGTATGCTTTTCCCCTACCGATTTTTGGTCTGCATATGTGTTTTTCCCTGTCAATACTGGGAGTTTGGCTTTTCTCCCATTTGCGGACTGTGTAATGCCACCATTATTTCATTGTGAGATTGGGGTTTTTGTTCTTCCCCTGGCTTTGGGTTGCTATGTGTGCAAGTATCCTTTGGGTTGCTGTGTGTGCAAGTATCCGTTGGGTTGCTGCTGAGTTGTTTTGGCCATGCTAGGGCCAAGAACAACTCTGAATCGCCTTGCTCGGCTTGAGCTGTGTTCACCATCTTTGGGTTGTCACCCTGTTTTCCTTTAGTTTTCTTCATAGAGCTGTGAGCCGATTGTTTTACTGCGGGTATGCAGTGGTTGGTCTTCAGACTGTGTGGAGTGGGATTGAAGGCTAGGTATGCTTGAGAAACCTGGGTTTGGGAGTCACACAGAGAGAGTTATATTGTTGGCTTTCTTCTCCACCACCCCGGAAGAGCACTGGCAAGGGAAGTCAGGGCCTGAGGGACTGTGGAGTAGAGAAGGGACTGATTCCTGGTGTCAAATGTGTGTGGGTGTCTTAGAAGTCAGGCTAGCTCCGGTGTAGACGTCCTTAGCTCTTCCATGAGCGCACCAGTTTAGCATTCATCCTTTCCTAGCTCCTTGATGGCCTGATAAACCCAACTGTGTTGACTTTGATGTATTGTGTATCCTTGGCTATGTGTAAGCCTGCTTAGTCCCTTATTCCTTGCAGAATCACGCCCAGCTCGGGGGTGGCAGTGTTGCTAAGAGATTGATGAGCATGCTGGCCTATGGTTGGGTGGAACATTGTAGCAACGTAGCTGGTTGAGGGATGAGTTCTTACAAGATAAGTATTCTTGACCATTTCGTCTCTGTAGTTATATTTATTGTTAATGAACAATGATGAACATGTTGAATGCCTGAATGCGTGTATGTTGCTTCCACTGTGTATGTGAGTGACTATGCATCTTAGTATGTTTTATGTTTTACACATTTCATTTCAGCATTTATGTATGTTCATGTTCATGGGGCTAGTTGCCCGGACATTTGATGGTTCGATAGCATCCTCTTCATCAGTTATAGGGTTAGGGATGTTACAGTGTGGTATCAGAATTCATGTTGCAGCATGGGCCTGAATGGGCCATGAAGATGCAGTGATAGAGCCATCATTTTAGCATGTGGGCCTCAAAGGGCCATGAAATATCAGCTAGCAGAGGCAGGTTTCCTTCTGCCAAGCAAAGATCAGAAATTATGATAGAAAATTTCTTGAAAATTTTTTGTTAAAAAAATTTGTCTAAGTGATTGAACTGTCAGCCCATCGGCAGGCTAAGTGGGAAGCTCTTCCAATTGTAGCAGAGAGCTAGATGAAAGGTCACCCGATGGAGGAAGCAATTTGTGAATTTTTCTTTTCTTTTTTGTTCTAAGTGTTCGTCGGCCGTTGGTGAAAGTTAGTGGAAGCTGGAGCTATAGTTTCAGCAGAGAAGAGCTGAAGAGCGCCGAAACATCGTCCCTTTTTGGTTGAAAGACCGTCCGAAAGAGGCCATCGGCGATAGGCGGAGTTTATTTGTTCAAATCGCCAATAATTAAGTGATGGGAATGCCAATACGTCGGCAGGAAAAAGGTGAAGGTGCCGAGGAGAAAGGAGGATTTTTTTGACAAAAATTAGATGTTGAAAGCGTCGATGATACGTCGGCGGAGGATAGAAGACATAAGCGCCGAAATGATGGCGGAACGAAGATTAAAGAGAAAATTTTAAAAATTTTCTAAGTCATGAAACCATCAGTAATCGGCAAAGTTTTGGATCGCCGATGATTAGGCGATGAAGTCGCTGAAACGTCATCGCCATCAGCAAAAGTTAGATGAGTGGAGCGCCAATCGGTGGAAGATAGTTGACGGAGCCACCAAAACGTCGGCTCATTTAGTCGAAACCATTGATGAAATTTAGAGGATGGATCCATCAATGTGGCAGTGGACATCGGAAGAAATTAGTTGTTTTGGTCACCAATGGACATCAAAAAAATTTAGTTGTTTGTGCAAACAACATTGCAGCTGTCTAATGGACTATCCTTCCAATGGATAGAGGCCCTGAACACCGATGCCACAGTGATTAGTTGCTCCGACCGCTGATGGGCTGCATGGCCGCGGAACCCATAGTTGGTTGGATTGCCACCGTTCTGAATGCCTAAGGCGTTATCCACCCGATGGAAAGTGCCATAGGGTTTCGACGCCGCAGAAAGGGTTGTTGTTTGAATCATCAGTGTGGCAGGGAATACTAGTGGATCAGATCACTGGAAATCAACTGACAAAACCGCTAACAAGGTTATGGCCACTAAGACCATAGAGAGTTCGTTGGCCGCTGTTGCGGCTGCTTAGACAACTAGTCACCCGATGAATAGTGCTCTCGATCATCGCTACTGTGTCCTAGTTCGATTCATCGCTGATGCCGCAGGGATTGAGTATTCCGACCACCGATAGGGTTAGGGCCGCAGAAGCCATAGGGAGTTTTCTGCCCACCGTTGCGGCCGCCTAACGGACTGTTCCCTCAATGCATAGTGCATCTGATTGTCTATATTTAACAAATCTTGGAAGGCTTACATCAGAAAACCTTAGTCGATGAAACCGCCGATACGGTGGAAAATTATTATGGATAGGGTTGTCGATGAGCGCCGGAGAAATTTGTTGCTTAGATCGTCGAAGTGTCGAAATTTTAGATGGGATGAGACCCGATCTGAAAAAGGAAATTTTGAGTTTTTCAAAGAGGATTTTTCAGTGATTTAAGTAGTTTTAGTGAAATTCTCAGCAGGATTTCAGGGCTGAAAGGGAGAAGAAATTCTACAAGGCTGAAGTTATCATTTCAGACCAAAATACAGTTGTGTGTTTTGCCTAAATTTGGTTAAAATCATCATTTTATAAGTGGTGTGGTTTTCATACCTGAGGTCATAATGAAACATGTGGATAGGCGTTGAAAATCTTATCTAGCAGGGAACAAGGAGGAATCACCAGAGTTTGAATGCAGTGCTGCAAAGTACTAGGGGTTTTTTGAAAAAGAAATGTGTTTCTCTCAATGTGGACAATTCAGGAATTGCATGCCTAGAGGTAGCAAGACCATGAAGTCAAACCAGTTGTTGTGTTGAGGAGGAGTTCCATGCAAAGATGAGGGACTTAAAAAGGGAAATTTCCTTAAGCCCTTTCTTGCTAATTATAATTACATTTTATAAGTTTTGTACATGAAATGTATGAAGATATGCCTTGCATGCATAGGATATTACATGTTGGTAAGAGTAGTGAGAATTATCCATTTATAATGAACCACTAATGGTAATTGTTGCATTGGTGTTGCAATTAGTGGGAAAACCAACAACAACATGGACATGGCTGAATATGTTGCTGATGCTAACGAATGTGACCAGCAACCCTATGGAGAAAGGGATAAGGAAACAAGTCTACAATCAAAAGTTGGTGAGAGAATTATGCAATCTCCTACAAGAGACCAACCAAACTGGTAATGTCAAGGGTGATAGTAAGTGCATGAAGAGGGTAGTCATGATCAATTAGCTGCTGGAAATTCTCTATGGAAGGGAAAGGTGGTACAAATGATATGCTTGTGATGTAAGGAGTGTCTAAACATTTCATTTGGCATAAATGATGTGACTATACCTTGCAATTTTAGTATGATAATGATTGTGTGAAGTAAATGAGTTTTGGTAATATTGATGTGCTAACAGCTGGAAGTATTTGAATTCTATAATTCTAGAAATGCTTCAGTGATTGTTGCAGAAATGGAAAAAGTTATATGCATCAAAACTTACCAAGTGTGTGGCTAATTGAAGTTCAGATTTTAGGTAGATTGTTTGGGGCATGCCAAAGTGGGTAATACCATGACAAAGACCGAAATCTACCATGTGAAAGAGCCAAACCTCATGAGAAGAGTCTCATGGTTGTGAAAATAGTTTGTATGTTGAATGAATTGTCAATTTAAGTTTGTAAAATTCAGATTTGAGAAATTGTTGACAACTACTAATCACTATTGGCTTGCATAGAATTGTGTCAGGAGGACACATTGTAAGTGGGTGTTCATCTTAAGCTAGTAAGCATAAAATCATAATGGGCATAGTGGTTCTTCTTACAAGAGACCCACAAATGAGGATCACTTCATTACCAAGCAAATCAATTTATGTAGTAGACAAAGTTGCAAATTCCTATTTAATTTAATTACTAATGTCATTGCTTGATTACGGAACAATCAATTTGGGTTGTATTATCAAATAATGATTGACTATTTCACTACTTGATGAATGTGCCAGGGGTACACATTATAGGAAGACCATGTTTGATGGCCTGAAGGAGCCAAACCTTATGGGGAGGTTCTCCCCTATCTTGGAAATGGGTTTCGGGTGAAACTCCATTGGACATTATGGAAATGTCTCATCTGCACTACATGTTTGGTAAGCAACATGAGTGAGATGGTATAGATTATGTCGGTAATACATGTGTGGATATGAAATGTAAAAAATATTTGGGATGGAAAACCAAGGGACTGACAACTCAGAGAAGGGAGCCCCCATTCCTCCTTAACGAAGGAATACTGTGTCAGAAAATGGATAAGTGTTATGTGACCTTAGCTAAGAATATGCATGCCAAATTGTTAAACTCAATGTGCAGAGCATGTTTTGATTTTATTTCCATTATGGAAGATTGCTTGAGTATGAATAGGGCCTACATGGCACACATCGGAAAGGGGTGCACACTTTCCCTATGTCGGATCATGAAAGGGTTTTCAATATTGATTACACCCTAGGGAGTGGATGCACTCCTGGTGTCTCAATACTTGATAGTGAATTATGTGAAATATGATTATAGTTTTAGAGCAATAACACTGATGAGTTTTCTTATAGTTCTTGTATTGTCAGGCTAAACAAATGCAATCTCGTGTTGCACACTAAATGGACAATGGCTTGGGGCCCATCCTACCTTCTACTGAAGAGCACAAAGAAGGAGGAATTATCGAGGGACTGGAGAGCAGAGAAGGGAGTGGTTTCTTGTGTTGTATGGGGTAGTGGAATTAGAGCTCACTACTAGAAATGAAACCTGGAAATGGTAATGGTAAAGTTCCAAGCCCAGTCGGCGTGAAGGTGTATTGGCTGGATGGTCTGATAAACCCAACTATAGTTTGGCTTGACTGTGCTTGATATATATAAAAGGATGTTGTGAAGTAGCTTGTGTACTGATCTAACATCCAAGTCCATAGGCAATCCCAAGGCTTGCAAAGCGAAGCAGGATCTGGTGGACCAGAGAAGAAATGCACAATACAGATAAGTATTAGATTATTTTGCAATTTATTGCTTATGAATATACATGTGTATATGATTTGGTTATGATATTCTAAGATCTTGTTTAAGAGATAAAAACCATTGAGAATAAACTAAACATGTGAATCTATTCAATGTTTGAATATAGGTATCACTGGGAGCAAGGACTATGAGAGCATCCTAGGGGTGCATGTGGACATGTGACTGTGCTGAAGAGCTCAGAATGAGTAGTAATGAAAAAGGTGCTAGTGAGACTGTGAATGTCCTAGCAGCCAAGAAAAACCATGTGGGGAGGCTCCATAGTTGAGAGGTCTGAAATAGATCAGAGACACTAAGTGTCCTCACCAAGAGGGATTGGTTCAGCATTCACAGTGAAGTGAAAGAGGCTGAGAGCACGAAAACCACAGTGGCGGTGTGGGTTCCAGGATGGAACAAGACAAAGAGGGGAAAAACTCTTGCTGCTCTCTCTTTCCTTTTTTATTATGTATATATATATATATATATATATACTTATGCAATGTGAAAAAAAAAGGTTTTTGAATGCATGTATGACTGAAAATAGAATGTGTGTATTTTCTTAAAGTAAATTGTGAATGCTGGAATAGTTAATTCCCTACCCAAGAATGAACATGAATGAGCTCACGTGCCTGTTGGGAAGGCATGAAAAATATGAAAGTCTCCTTGATGAGACTTGGACTATCATGCCAACTCGGAAATTAATTGACTAATTTTAATGCCTATATTCTGCTTAGTCTAACATAATTTGAATGATGCATTTCACAGGTGAGAAAGTGAAATCTAGTAGTGCACATTGATCATGGCAGCAGACCAAAAGCTATTGGACTTGGCTGGAAATATTCTTCAAACAATTTCCTAGACTCAAGAGAATCTTGGAGATATGCTCAAGATATAGAAAAGGCAGAATGATATGAACCACCATATTTTGTTGATGTATTTGCAACTTCGAAATGTATTCATTCGTATTTCTTATGTATTGTAAACCGATGTTTATTCCGGGAGGTATTTGAGTCATTTCATGCCCTGATGTTCTGATTGGGAAGTTTCTATAATGAGAAAGTCATGTCAAGTCATTATGGTCAACCCTCCTATTGGTCAAGGGTTAAAGTACCCACAGTTGTGGGGCCCTAAGGTTATTAGACTATCCTAGAGAAGTCAACCCTAGGTGAGTCATTGTAAGTTGGGGCAATATTCCCCACCATCTATGTCAAAGGTAACCCTCCTTGTTGTGCAGAGAGAAAAGTCCCCATAAGTTGTGGGGAAATAGGGTTATTAGACACTCCTAGAGATGTCGGCTCTAGTAAGTAATTGTTAAGTGAGGCCGACATGTTGGAGTGCACTTCAAGTGAACAAAAGAATATAANTCTCTCTATTTATCACACACACACACACAACACTTATACTCACTCAATTGGGGCACATGAGTGAGAGAGGAGAATCTCTCCCAGTGAGAGAGAGGGAGACAGAAGCTGTGGAGATCATCTTACTGTTTTGGGCTTTTCTATTTTGGTGCTGATTCTATCTCTGAGGAAGTTGTGGGGTTTTCTCCTTTATGGTTTCCCCGAGGAAAATTATTTGTCTCTTGTCTCTTGTGATATGCTTATGTTTTATTGTTGTGCTTGTTATTCTCTCAGCTAAAAGATCCTAAGATCATAATGCTAGCTTGAATGATGAAAAACTAACAGATTTTGCAAGACTTTATTGGGTTGCAAAAGGAGGTAAAAAGCCTTCTAGGAGAAATCCGTAAAGGAAAAGAAAGTGGATCAATGATGGGACATTCATCCAAGCGATCCATTAATAAATGTTCCAAGCATGAAGGCTCAAAGGAAATTGAGCAAGTAAAGATGAAGCTGCCATCGAAATGTTGGAAATGCGGAGGACATCATTACCATCGAGACTGCCCAACAGGGGAACATAAAGAGGGTAGCAGCCACAAAGTTCCTAGACTTGGGGATGAGATGAAAGCTGAGAAAAAGCAAGAGAAGCATGTAGAAGCCGAGGGGGACTTGGTCTTGAAAGCTCAAGTAAATAATTGAACATGGGACAGACCTGCAAAATTTTTGAAATTTTGATGTGCAAATTGTATATGTATTCCTATGTATTGGAACATCGAAGATGATGTTATTCCAAGGGAGAGGGGATTATAATACCCCCAGTTTTGACCTTGGTTGCATTAAAAGGTACATGATGTATATATTGTAAATAATCATGGTGTGGAGCTAAGGGTAAAATTCCCACCATCGATTTGGTTGTGTTATGTTTCGGAAATTGGGATCATTGTCGATGATATATCATGCTATCTGTAACATAATAGTTTTGGCATCATGTAAATATGCACATTGATTAAGATGAACGTACATCCAACTACGACAGTGCAACGTTAATGAAAAGGGCATGATTTTCCTAAGGATAAGGGGGGGAATGTCAAACCTTGAACCTATGGGAAAATCCATGTGTTAGCCACCCATTTAAACTTCTATTGTTTGTTAGTTGGGAGTAGTTATTGTTGAGTAGTGGTGGGTGTGGCATGGCTATCAGTCCTTGCCCATGTTTCCACTCAACCAACAGAATATTCCTCTTCACATCGTGTGGACAGAGGGGCAATATTCCTTTCTTTCCACTCTCCCATGATTCCACTCTCGAGGGGAGCTTTTGGTCTTTCTCATTCTCACATAGGGGGGGTCGTTCTCTCATCCTCATGTGCAGGTAGATATTGGGGGGATCATCCTGCTGGAATCCATACTGTATTCTTTTGGGGGATCGTGGTCTGTGTAAGTTTTCCCCTTCACGCAGGGAGTATTGTTTACCTCACGGGCATGTCAAGGGTGTGTTCTCCTACAGCGAGCTTGAAGAGCGGCCTGAGAGGCGCGATTTTCTACTGGGTATGCTTTTCCCCTACCGATTTGTGGTCTACATATGTGTTTTCCCCTGTTAATGCTGGGATTTTGACTTCTCTCCCATTTGCACACTATGTAATGCCATTCTTGTTTCATTGTGAGATTGGGGTTGTTGTTCTTCCCTTGGCTTTGGGTTGTTGTGTGTGCAAGTATCCTCTGTGTTGCTGTGTGTTCAAGTATCCTTTGGGTTGTTGTGTGTGCAAGTATCCTTTGGGTTTCCACTGAGTTGTTTTGGCCACACTAGGGCCAAGAACAACTCTGAATAGCCTTGCTCGAATTGAGCTGTGTTCACCATCTTTGGGTTGTCACCCTGTTTTCTTTTGGTTTTATTCATAGAGTTGTGAGATGATTGTTTTACCGCAGGTATGAAGTGGTTGGTCTTCGGACTGTGTGGAGTGGGATTGAAGGCTGCGTATGCTTGAGAAACCTGGTTTTGGGAGTCACACACAGAGAGTTAGATGGCTTGATTTCTTCTCCACCACCCCAAAAGAGCATTGGAAAGGGAAGTCAGGGCCTAAGGGACTGTGAAGCAGAGAAGGGACTGATTCCTGGTTTCGGGTGTTTATGGGTGTCTTAGAAGTCAGGATAGCTCCAGTGTAGGCATCCTTAGCTCTTCCATGAGCGCACTAGTTTAGCATTCATCCTTTCCTAGCTCCTTGATGGCCTAATAAACCCAACTATGTTGAATTGGTTGTATTGTGTATCCTTGGCTATGTGTAAGCCTGCTTAGTCCCTTATTCCTTAGGGAATCATGCCCAGCTCAGGGGTGGCAGTATTGCTGAGAGATTGATGAGCATGCTAGCCTATGGTTGGGTGGAACATTGCAGTGACATAGCTGGTTGCAGGACAAGTTCTTACAAGATAAGTATTCTTGACCATTCCGTCTCTGCAGTTATATTTATTGTTAATGAAAAATGATGACCATGTTGAATTCCTGAATGCATGTATGTTGCTTCCACTGTGTATGTGAATGACTATGCATCTTATTATGTTTTATGTTTTAAGCATTTCATTTCAGCATTTATGTATGTTCATGTTCATGGGGCTATTTTCCCAGACATTTGATGGTTCGGTAGCGTCCTCTTCACCAGTGAGAGGGTCAGGGACGTTACATTAAAACTTACTAATAGCTCAAAATAATACTTACAACTCTATCATAGATTTTCTGTTACAGGTGGCTGTGACATGCTCACAAAGCTTATACTCACGTAATATCCTACACGACTGTTGCAGCTGGTTGTTACATCCGATAGTACACTCCAGATAATATTGTAGCTAGCTGTTATAGCTAAAAACACTCTACATGACTGTTTTAGCTAGTTGTGAGTGCTGATAGTCACCTACAACACACTCACAGCTCACTATTTAACAACTTTCTGATCACCCTTGCATCTGTAAACTTATCACAAATATTCTATGGGATTAATAAACAACATTCACATCAATTAAACTCTATTTTGTTCATCTATTACTGTAGACTAACATCAAAAATAAAATTGAGTTTTTCAACTAAAAAACAGAGTAAAATTAAAAATAAAATTACACAGAAAAATCTAGAGCTTCAACTTTGTTCCTACTACTCTCTGTTGTGTATTTTCAGCATACAAAACATGATTACAAGCTAGGTATTTATAGGATTTCAACTAAGTCAGCCATTAAGTGCTAATTGGCCCTTCGCTATACAAAACAATCTTCTCTATTCAAAGGATTTACAATCTGTTAAAATCTGACAGAGTTTGAAAAGTGTGTTGCCCCTACAAAAATTAGATGTGCTTTGTTGGCATAGTTATGTAGCATCAAAACGAATCTTCATATTTTAATAATCTAGTTTTTGTCAGATAGTGAGATGGTGTGATGGTGCCGTGACTTTTCAGAATTGCGGTAGTCACAAATCTGAGCAGTGAAGTAATTAAAAACTCCAACTATTATCTCCTCAAATAAATTAGTCAAATTTATTTTATTAAGAGGTAGAAAGTGATTAGAAAAAAACTTTATTAAATTTTTTTAGGCTCATTTTAATGAGTTCTAACTTGTAAATATTTCTAAAAAAACTTTGGAGTTAGGCTTTATTTCAAAAAAATTGAAACAAAGGTTTTTGTGGCTAAGAATTGTTTCAAAACGGTCTCTAAGCAACCAAAAGTAGACTTTTAGCAGCGAAGACCAAAATTGGTGTTTTTACTATGAAAATTTATCATTTTCATATGATTATTTTGAGCGAGTGGAGAATCATTTTGTAAAATAGCCAAAGTTTTTTTTTCCTAGCATGTCAAGGAACAATAACCTCTCTCCATTTTCCTATAGGTATTTCATATTGGGAGAATCGAGTCCATCTATGAGCCCTAATATTTGGATCTCAGAATTTCCCTGTTTGACGCATGTTTTTGAAATACATATCTCAGGCGAATGAAAATGAATTTCAAAAAAATGAGAGAGGTTTTTTCTAAACAAAAACCAATATACCAAAACCTCTTTCATTTTATACATAGGTGTCACATATTTGGAGAACCAAATCCATCTCTCAGCCCCAGGTTTCAACAGTTTGGCCCAATTTTTGTGGCAAAAGATGACCTGTCAGTCCTCTAGGTGGCATTTTTGACCTCATCTATCAGTCCATGAATATTTGTTGTAGCTGATTGAATAGTTAGAACATTAGGAATGTTTTTTTATATATGGAGATTGACCATCAAAATAATATATTTTCCTATTTTCTAGCAATTGTTTTTAATTGTCTATTCTTAGCAAATTCAATCCAGTTTTTCAAGATCTAGAATAATTTTGTAAAGGCTATAAATCCTGTGACTTCTGTAGAACAAAAGGTTCAACTTGACATACTTTTTCAAATATTTTAAGCTCAAGCTTCTCATTTCATGATCAGTAATACAAGCTTATTTTGCCATTACTTGTTCATATTTTCATCGTCTTGTCTATTCTATACTTGCACTTGAATGTCAAATTCATGTTAGTTCTGTTTGTCTGATGTTTGATAACTGTCAACTTGTCAATACATCCATAAACTAGAATTTTCAAGTACTTGTTTTATCTGGCCATTCATATATGCTTTGTGTGTATGTTTCTGCTAGTAAATTAAGTGTTCTTAGTACATTCATTTATTTACAACTCTCTAAACACTGATAGTTAAAAGCCTTGTCAATCTAGTTGTGTTTATGCATGTCTTGAGTGAGTGAGGTTTGATTTAGTCACCTGACTTGATCCATTTGAGTGAATCATTAAAAAATATTTAAGTTACCAGGCATCTTCGAGCTGCAACCTAGAAGAGGTTCCTGGGGTGCTAACAAATTGGCGTCATTTCTGGGGAAAGGAGATTGAAGTGAGCTTCCCTGGGAGACGACATAGTTCCATCTTTGATGATAGACAAAGTCTGGACACTTTTTTGTTTGTAATCATCTATCTGGTGACTCCATGAAGGACGAACTCAGTGGCGAATCCACAATATTCAGATGTAAAAATAATTTGCTGCTCTTTTGTCTTGGAGGTTTGCACCTCTCAACTTCTCTTCAGTCCTTGGTTTCCCACATCCAGTACCTGATATGTCAAAATGGGGAGATTTTTTTCCTATCTTCAAAGAGAGCAAAGAAGACAATCCTGCAGAACACCTCCTCAAGTTTCATGAATGCATGGATCTATTATATTTGCAGGATGAATATGTTCATGTATTCATTGTATGGTGATGCACGTCAGTGGTATTTTTCTTTACCTCCTTTCAGCATTTCATCATTGAAGGATTTTCATAGAGCATTCACTGAGAAATGCAAAAGGTATTTTTCATAGCAGTTTGCATTTGGTAATTGCTGTCATGAATATGAATTACATGATAAGGTTGAAAATGTAAATAGAGATGGATCTCCCCCTCACAATATGTAGCAGCCCTTCAATGATATTCAAGATGATGTACTTTCCCATCAACATGAACTAGAAAGGGATAATAAAGGATCTAAAGGTTCCTCTATTAACATTATTTATGACTTTCATCAATCTTAATAATATGCTAAAATAGGGGACATTTCTTTTTGTGATCGATATATTAGTGGTCTTCGGGATGATAATCATAGTATAGATTCTTTTGACATTATATCAAATGCATATACTAACTTATGGTGTCAAGAAGGTCAGTTTGTCCCTTTGAAAATCCAAAAGATAATGAACAGATTTTTATATCAGCATGTGACAGATTTGAATCTGCAACAAATTCTAAAGGTAGTCCATAGTTTACAAATTTACAGATCAATGGAAGCTGTAGCTATTATGAGAAACAAAAATTTCAGGAATCATCTAATATTCAACTAGAACATTAGGAGGGCCCTGTTTCTCCTTATGAACATGATATTTCAAATTTAGATGAGAAAGATGATTATGATGAGGAGCCAGCTGATATTTTTCCAAATCTATTTCAAGATCCAGTTGCTGATCATCTCATGCAAGAATCTTCATCCCTGTCATTAGAATTTTATCATGATGTTCTCAGATTTGACAAATACAGTGATGAAGAAGACTATTTTAAGGTTTGTGAAGATTTGTCCACTTATGGAATTTCATCTAGTTCTGCTTTTCAGCAGAGAGATGATCACAAATGTGTGCATCATGTGGTTGCTGATGGTTATGAATATGTAGATCGAAATTCCAGTGATATATCTTGCAAAGAAATTGTCAGCTATAATAGGCTAGCGTATTATCATGATGAATTCAAATTACAGAGATATGGTGAAAGAGAGAAGAAGGTTTAGATCAGCAATTGAGCTTGCATTTTCCTTTGATAGAGGTTGAGCAATCCACATTCAACATTAAGACAAATGAAGACAGCCATCAGCAAAAGCATCTCAGTCAGTTGGAACAGCAACAAGAAGAGGTATTTCCTTGTAAATTTGATGATCCTATTGCTGATTATTTGGATTCTATGAGCAGCATATATGTTAAAATATTTGTGTCTGATGAAAGTTGGTTTTATCATATGTTCAAACCACTTTCCTATTTGATGTACATTCCATTATTCGTGGGGTCGAGATCAAGAATTTTTTCAGGAAATCAGTTTCTAACATGGCTTCATTGGAAGCATGAGTTTACTTGATTAAGCATCAGTACAGTGGTTAGAGTAGGAATAGTTGCAGAATAATATTTTCATATGAGCATATAGATTATGTTCAGTTGTTTTTTTCTTGAATAAACCGAGTAAGCTACAAGAAGGCTACAGTTTTGCAGGGGATCAGTTGTAAAGGCCAGATGACTCCATGCCCAATGGAACACTAGAAGATAAGTTTGAATTTTTGTTTTACAGGAAAGGCATTGGATATGTGGTTCTTGGAACCTCATAGGGAGGATTCTATCCCTGAGTAGGAGCCAGATGTTATCTCCTCAAATAAATTAGTCAAAAATATTTTATTAAGAGGTAGAATGTCATTAGAAAAAAACTTTATTAAATCTTTTCAGGCTCATTTTAATGAGTTCTAACATGTAAATATTTCTAAAAAAATTTGGAGTTAGTCTTTATTTTAAAAAACTCAAAACATAGGTTTCCATGGCTAAGAATTGTTTCAAAATAGTGTCTAAGCCACCAAAAGTGGACTTTTAGTAGCTAAGACCAAAATTTCAGGGCGCTCCAAGCCACTGAAATTGGTGTTTTTACTATGAAACGCCATCATTTTCAAATGATGATTCTGAGGGACTCGATATTCATTTTGCAAAATGGTTGGAGGTTTTTCATTTTTAACATGTCATAGAACAATAACCACTCTCCATTTTCCTATATGTGTTGGATATTGGGAGAATCGAGTCCATCTCTGAGCCCTAATTTTCAGATCTCAGAATTTCCCTGTTTGACACACGTTTTTGAAATACAGATATCGGGTGAATGAAAATGAATTTCAAAAACAAAAGAGAGTTTTTCTCTCACAACAAACCAATATACAAAAACCTCTTTCAGTTTATACACAGGTATCACATATTTGGAGAACCAAATCCATCTCCGAGCCCTAGTTTTCGGTAGTTTGGCCAAATTTTTGTGGCAAAAGATGACCTATCAGTCCTCTAGGTGGAATTTTCGACCTCATCTATCAGTCCATGAAGATTTTCTTCAGCTGATTGAAGAGTTTGAAAATCAAGAATATTTTTTGAGATATGGAGATTGACCATCAAAATAGGATCTTTTCCTATTTTCTAGTAATTGTTTTTAATTGTTTATTTTTAGCAAATTCGATCCAGTTTTTCAAGATCTAGAATAATTTTGTAAAGGCTATAAAACCTGTGAATTCTATAGAACAAAAGGTTCAACTTTAGAGACTTTTTTCAGATATTGTAAGCTCAAGATTCTCATTTCATGATCAATAATACAAGCTTCTTTTGCCATTACTTGTTCATATTTTCATCTTCTTGTCTATTCTATACTTGCACCTGAATGTCAAATTCATGTTAGTTCTGTTTGTCTGATGTTTGATAAATGTCAAGTTGTCAATACATCCATAAACTATAATTTGCAAGTACTTTACTTGGTTTATCTGTCCATTCATATATGCTTTGTGTGTATATTTTTGCTAGTAAATTAAGTGTTCTTCATGCATTCATTTATTTACAACTCTCTAAACAGTGATAGTTAAAAGCCTTATCAATCTGGTTGTGTTTATGCATGTCTTGAGTGAGTGATGTTTGATTAAGTCATCTGAATTGATCCATTTGAGTGAATCATTAAAAAATATTTAAGTTACCTGACATCTTTGAGCTGCAACCTAGAATAGTTTCCTGTAGTGCTAACATCAACATTCTCTCACTTAATTACTTATGTTATCACCAACCTTGTAGTTTCCTACGTGAGGTGAATACAGGATGGATGGTAGAGGGACAAGAAACTAAGGTGGCAGATCCAAGATTTACTCGACTCCCAAATGGATGGTTGTCATGCTAATCGAGGCAGACTTTTCTTTAAGTTATCTTATCCCAAGACAACAAAGGGGGAGACCCAGATCTACTCCCAATAGGAGAGATCAAACCTAGAGACCATATCAGATCAAATAGAATTGAGGTATGTAGGGTGTAAGGTAAGTGTAAACCCTATATCTATCGATGACATCACTAGGTGAACCAATGCCTTGAATTAAGGCTTTTGGAAGTATGAGGTTTGATCCCAATTGGGACACAGGTGACTTATGAGGTAAATACTAGATCTAGGGTGGAGGTACTAGCAACAGGTGAAGATATCCACTACCTTGGGAAATGTAACGAATGAAGGGAGGGAAAGGACATTATTGGGGCTATCTAGTACCGACTGATATACTTGATGAAAGATACGATAATGTCAAAGCACTCGAGTCACCAGGGAAAAGTCAGATCACCGGAAAAAGAGGCCAAAGAGGGGGTAGCGCTAGGGTTGGACATCAGTTCCTATCAGATCTAGGGAAATGGAGTCACTATCTACCTAGCATTGAAGGAGACCCACATGGGAAATACCCCAATCTACAAACCCAAAAAGGTATTTTGTCGAAAAAGTAAGATTATAGGAAAAATTAGTAGCAATATGGCTAGCGCTAGGGTTTGGGAGGTCCATTTTTCAGATCTAGGGAAACCTTTCCACTTCTAGCTCAGTGTTGAAGGATATTTGGTGAGAGAATGACTTGATCTACAAACCCAACAAGGTATTTTTCCAGAAAAAATCAAATCCCGAAAAAATTCAGAAAAAGGTGGATATTGCTACGGTTTGGGAGGAGAGTTTCTCATATCTATGGAAAACCAACCACTTCCATCCTAGTTTTGAGGATGATTTGGTGAGGGAATGACCTGATCTAAAAAACCCAGTAGCGGTTTGGCTCGAGATCAAGTGGTCTAGTTTTTAATATTTTTGGTTTTTTATTATTTATGGGATTTTAATGTGAAAATGAAGAAAGCAGATGCCAAAAGATTGAGATATGGAATAAAGGTACTAACCTATAGATATTACCTAAAAATCCTTGTATATTCCTTGATGATTATGATACCTACTGTCCTGGTCAATTTGAGAATCTGTGAGTGAGTTCTTTGTCCAACGTTTTGCTCCAATAAGTCAATGCACCGTCTCTCCTACACAACAAACGTCAACCATATCAGATTTGCTGCATCATGAGAAAAATGAAAAATGCTACAGAAAAATATCAAGAAGAAATCATAGATCACAATGACACTAATGAAAACCCCTTGATACAAGCGAAGCCAATCCAAGCGAGTTGAGGAGCCCTTGCAAAAATGCCCAAGCTAAAGTTGCCCTCCTGTAGACAAGACAAAGATTCCCAAAAAAATATAGATCTTGCAACAATTTCTTGAATTCTAGGAAGCAAAAGACTTTCCAATCACCATCTAAGAACACTAGATGCAAAGGAGATCCAAGAAATATCCACAAGAAAAGTTTTTCTATCATCTAGATCCAAGAGCCAAAGACCTCTTACAAATGAGAAGCTCTCTCTTTTAAATAGGAATGAGAGAACCAAAATCATAACCACTTTTCAAATGAGTGGCTAATATTAAAAGATACAAATTTCTAATCAATGGTTGAGATGATCTGAACGTACAATACATGGATCAATATAACAATATAATATAAAAGTGGACTAAATCACCTTAGGAGAGGGGATCCCACTCAATAAGAAATAAATGAAGGACATGGTGGGTCTATGGAGTGTTAACTAAATCCATCTGGGTTTCCCCATGGCACAGTAAAAATAATATAAATTTTAAACTCTGAAATTGTGCCTCCTTGAGGAAATTGTGATCCTTCAAAAGCTCTAGAAAAAAATATAAAATGCCTGAAAAATAGATGTGGGCCTATCCATGTGCTCCAACTATTGGAGAAGGTTTGGAAGACATCACTCTCATCATCAGAACTCATCCCATGCCATTTCCTTTCCTCATTATGCCAAATCAATTTCTTTAGTAGCCATTTAATTATTTTTTAATCTACCTCGTGAAATGTGAACCTGCCAAAAAATCCTCCTAGGGTCATTGCGTTATCCAAATGAGCCCACCAAGTTCTCTAGGAAGGGGGAAGTATGGTAAAATCAAGTGGTTGGATCCCTTATGCCCCATACAATTCGCTAATAGATCCAACAAAATCATTTCCCTACTCAGACACATCATCCAGTGAAGTAAAACTGCACCAGAAGGGTAAAATGAGCCTGGCCATCTTTGTAAGTACCCGGAACTAAAAACAAGTTATCTCACTGGACTCAAAAATTCCAAATCCAGTTAAGGTATATACTCATATCCTCTCCAGGTCTCTTCCTGGTCATCTACAATATCAAGTAGACAAAATAATAACCTATAAATGACCAGACACCAATAATGTAACTCAGGCTAAGACATGCTCTACAAATAATTTAAGTAATAGTCATAACAAGTAGAAATCACTTCACTGGAAGTAAATCAACCAAATACATATATAGGTTTTTATTTATTATAACTCAAACCATACTTTCAAGACTATACTCACTTCATAGTTGTAGTCAATTTGCTAATGAAGGGTGAAGGGTAAAATTCATAAAGTTAGGACAAAGGATGACTTCCCACTCAACACTGTGACACTTTGGATATTGAAAGGGGATACTCACTATAGCCATATTCTAGACAAACAACAACAAAGGGGATGGAAATGCCTCACAAATGGGTGAACTACTTCAAAGGTGCTTACTCACCTTCACAAATGCTTGCAATCCAACTCAATACAAGTAAGGCCAATAATATTTAGATATAACTTTTAGGAACCATTGATTTTTGGGCTTTTGATTTTCCATAGCCTTTTTCCACGAATTTTTATACGTACTTTTATCATTTAGGCTTGATGCATTCATGTATGTTGAAAAACACTAATTTTCATGAATGTTTTAAGATATTTCATTGCAATAATTTTCAGAGCCAATTTCTTTAGGCTAGCTTCGCATTCACGTATGTTGAAAAACACTACCTTTCATGAATGGGATTTTTTAGTAATATATTCATTTTACTTCTGAATACATTGTATTGATGGCAACACTACTTGTTTCGGGTAAGAAAACATAGCCTAGGCAACTCAGAGCCAAGCCAGAAATAAACATGGAGGCTTGTCCAACAAAGGCTCTAGCGAGGAAAGGTCCTCCATGCCATAGTCAAGTAGTAAGTTGGGATAAAACACAAATTGGAAGGTAATGGATGGGTGGAAACAATTAATAATGAAACCAACACTAGCAAGCGAAATTATGGTGGGACTGAATACCTCTATTCTCCCTAAGGAGGGTAAAACCAATGAGTATAGATCAAGAACTTCAAATTATGAGTGGGGACATCAATGCATAATATAAGTATATGCAAGTCCACATATTTATATGACCATCAGATCATGATTCTAAATGCTAACACATGTCACAAAGATGAGTATAAGAGAAATCATAGCCATAACACGATATAATATAAGCTGAGTCATAATCATGCAAATAATCCATCTAAATGAATATATGTCCAATGAGAAAACACTGATGCAAATATGGGCACTGCTAACTACTCTGTACATGGATAAATGGCTACATCACTCCTCAAACCTAAGTGTCCTAGGACTCAGTCCTAGCCTGGGAGAGTACTATTTTCCATCAAATAAATAATGATCCATCATAAATGCTCATCTCAGCATCTCACATGTAGGGGACCTGGCTGAAAAATGTACTGAACATAAAAAAATTGAATATGGTAGCTTGGATACTATATATGTGATAACATCTAGATCCATATGGGACAAGTGCTCTACTTAATAGAGCACTTGAAAACCTCAGAATCTATGGTCCTTGTACTCTTCTTCTTGCAACCTCGATCAATCCTTCCAGCTCTGTAACCACTAACAAAGTGTCACCGACTACCTACAAAATGTCTAGAGCTATACCAAACTCAGAGATCGGTCATCAAAACATATGTGGATAAAATAAAGTACTGAAAATAAAAATGCGTGAAATAGAAAAGAAGAAAGTAAATCTAATCTATAATCATAAATTTTAAGAAAATTTTGATTTTTATTGTGCAGGAAAAAGAAAAATAACTCCAAACTATACTAAGAGATTCAGGCAAAGATGGAAGATTCTACACTACTGTTGGGAAAGGCTTATTCAGGTCCTATCTACTCTACCCTGCTAGGGAAGAAAAGACTCAATGCTAAGTGAGGTGAGGTATGTATCCCCTCAAATCCCTCTGGTTGATAGGAAGTAAAATTTGTCATCCAGTACACGTAACCAGAAAAGATATGCTGCCTACGTAACGCTCCACAAAAAAATGTCCAAGCCAAATTTGATTATATTTCCATGATTGGAAATGCAGTAAGTGGTTCGGGATAAGGACTTAAATTCCCATGGGAAATCTATTCCTATTCACTAATTTAGGGAAAAATTCAATGTTACGCATGAGCATGGGATGGACATCAACAAGATTTTGTGGCTGTGGGGTGATAATCCTTGAGCTCCTCTTGGAAGGAACTACATCAAATCTGGGTGGACCACCATCAATGGGAATAGCTATACTTCCAACTAGGATCTCTCTAATCCCTCTTCTCATCTCATGGACATTTTCATTAGGACCTTCTTCATGAGGAGACATTACATGCTTGACAGTTTCCCCTAAAGTCCAAAAGTCTCTATCTTCATCCAAGGGATGAGGCATATGGGATATAACAGTATTATGGGTAGAACCTTCCCCTATAGGAACATAAATTTTCATGTTTTCTAACTTGGTTGGGAATACTTCAGACTGAGATGCCAAAGAAATAGGATTGTGAGATAGATCATGACTGGATGACTCAGGTGGAAAGAGGAAACTAGGGATGAGAGGATAGGAAGATAAAACACTATTTGGAGGATCCAAATGAGCCTGAAACATAGCAATATTGTTAAGAATAAAATCTCCTTCAGGTTCATCATTTATTAAATAATCCTCTTCCTAGCTTAGAGAGTTATCATAGACTTGAGTTAGGTTACCGTCCTCTAAAGACAAATGAGATAATGACCCAACAACAACAGAATAATGCGATCCATTTGCTTCGTAATCAACATCTACTACACTATATAACTTAGGAATTTTTTCCCATGGGTAAATAGGTTCAAGCCCCTAGCTTTCCCTTTCTCTATTATGGTCAATTAAAGCAAACCATTCATTTACTCTATGAGGAATTATCTCAATATGCCTGTCATTATCAATTTCATCAACTTCAAGTGTAGGATTTTGTTCTTGATTTACTTCATTGTTTTGTTTCAAACCTTGAGGTTGGTTTTCATTTCTTCTCAATTCTTTTGATTCTTTCAAGCATTCATTTCTAAGTGTTATAGCTGATTTTACCACACATGGTGGTTCACAACTTTATGGCCTTCCCTGTCCCTCTGCAGAGTCTTTAGACCCGATGGACCATTTTTGTACCTTTGATGTTTCCAATATCATCCCTAAAAACATGCATTATTTTCTATACGTGACTTTTAAACCTATTCTCATGTATATACGTGGATTTGACCCTTAAACTCGCGTACATCGAGATGTGTGCAGAAGGAGAAATAGTTTTGGAGTTTTCCTTGATGTGGATCTGAGTCACTTGTCTCTTGGCCTTCCATATGCCTTGAGATAGCTCGGATTTGACCTTCCATTACCCCATTGAAGAACTATATATAGAACCCTTTGGATACATTGAAAGGAGAGGAATTCAAGAGCAAGAGAACTATAGTCCATTGTTGTTGGAGCTTATACTTGAGCCTGCATCCCTTTGTCCCTTGGAGCACTTTGTGTTCTTCCCAAGCTTGCCTTTGCTTATGAGCTTGCTATCAAGAGATGGAGGATTGAAGTGATGGAGGCCCATGTGGAGGACTCAGTTTTACCGATTCGCAGACGTGTTGATAGAGGTTGTCACTATTGTAATATCTATTTTATATTAATAGAAATATATTTTCCTTTCCAATAATGTGCATTTAAATGAGTATTGAATCCATTGATGCTTTTAAATGCTTATATGTTATTGATTATATTTTCTAGAGTAGGTCTAACACAATTATATATAGCATGATTGTCTTGTTTGTTGAATGTTGAGATAGCAAATTACTTATACAAGCGAGAGTGGAAAAGCTCAATGGGGATCTACATCAACTGTCTAGAATAAGGTATGTATCGAGATCCTTTAGTGTTAGATATTTGGTTTCTCTTGCATATAGGAAAAGATTGATTTCTGCAGTTACTCTGTTTGTTGTGGTACCCCAAGCCATAGGAAGTTTTCTCTATAACAGAATTGGTGACCATACTAGGGACGTTCCTTGTTTTTCTTTGGGGTTTGGGGGCACAATGTGCTTGATATTCTTGACTTGCTCTTTGTTTCTCCTTGTTTCTGTTTTGCATTTTATAGTATGTTCATCCATTGACACTCCCCTTTATTGGTTTGGTCCTTGGCCTGCTTTTTACCACTGTCTTCTCTGTATATGTAGGTTTTTGGCTAAAAGTCGCATACATACGTGGATTTTTGGCCAAAAGTCACATATCCCTGCAGGTTTTTGGCCAAAATCCCTGTATGCATGCAGCTTTTTGGCCAAAAGTCACGTATATATGTAGTTGTTCTTTAAACAGTCGTGTACATCCTCCCTTTTGGTGATTTTGATGTTGTGGGAAGTTGTCGGGTGGGTTGTGAGTATGGTTGGGTCTTCCCTGGGTCTAATGTTGTCTGTTGGATGCTTCTTTTGTGACTAGAGACCGCTTTTTCATTGATTTTTATTTGAAAGTAGTTTTAGTCATTTATCGTTTTTGTTTTTCCATGAGTGCATTACTCCTTTTTGTCTCGGTGTCTTGCTGGGCTTGTGTTTTATACTTGCTGCAGAGACTAAGAGTTTTAGATGACTTTTATTGCATTTTTCATTCTTTTATATTGAAAAATACAAGGTAGTTGCATTTTTTTGCATATGGATTTGAGGAGGTACTTGCATTGGATTTCTTGGATGAGAGTTTTATTTAGGCTTTCATATAGGAAGGATTGCATTGGCATTCAGAAAGGAATATATATTTATGCATCTCATGTAGTTGCATACCCTATTTTTCATCTGACAAAGATTGCACTTAGCATTGTTTGTTATGGTGTGCACTTTTATTTCACTACCGAGTCTTCATATCACTAGTTGCACGTCCATTTCCCTTTGAGTAATCACAACCAATTAAAATCAATGCATAATTTAAAATGAACTACACATTTTTCTTTTATAGGGTTCACCAACAAGAATAGGTTTTAGGGACTTGGAATAGTTCATTGCGAGTTAATTCTCCAAGACCACTAAATGAAACATTTATGTGTCTGTCCAGGTGAGAGTGTGAAATTCCTTTATATAATTAGTGTTTCTCAGGATCCTCCTCTTACAAGAGATTTAAGCACGAGGTAGTGTGAGCAGTTATGATTGGGATGACCCTTGGTTGTAACTGAGTAGCATCGAAGATATTTCTGGGATTGTATTCATATCTGGGGGCTCTTTCAAGAGTTTTGGTATTTTTACTCTTCCCATATGGTCAATCCTATGCGACTGTCCTGCCTAAGCATTGATTATATTGAGGTGACCTTAGTTTCCTTACCTAGGTTATCGAGGGGGTACTTCATAGAGTTTATTTTATAGGATTCCTGCCCAGGTAGGGGTCGGACAACGTAGTCGCTATATGCGTTGAAGCTAAGGGCCACTATAATTGGTTACAAACCTCCTCTTGTTGTGTATGGGAGTCTCAAGCCTCTCCTAGGCATGACATACCTGCTTCATTCTGGAGCTCACATATCCTCCCCTTGGTTTGCTTGTATTTTAGCTATATATTTTCTTAGGAGTATGCTCTTTGTGTGCCAGTTGGCCTTTGGGATCACAGTTACTTGAGTATATTTATGCTCTCTTGATTTTGGGTCCTTTTAATTTTGGCATGCTTGGTATCCTATCACCCATCCTTGGTCCTAGTGCAGACCCTAGTGTCGGACTTGGGGGCATCACAACCCCTTACCGTGCTCATATATTTGGGAGTGGTCACATTCCGCCCTCTACTCCATTTGTGGAGGATGTTGACTCCCTTCTCTTGGTCTTTACACTGGTGGTCACCCTCACGGGGGTGGTTGTGGATGTGTGAATGTTGGGTCTACACCTTACTTTCCCTTTTTGTCCCATTGTTCATCGCATTGTTTCCTTTGGGTGCAGTTGTCATGATCATTCCTCCCTATATCCTATAGTTTGGATTCTTTATTGACTATTTTGGGTTGTTTTGGACTAATATGGTTGTCATGTAGGGTCCAGTTTTTGTACACTATCTCTGAGGTTTCGACCCATTCATTCCTATCATACATATCATGTCTAAACTAGCATATAGGTTAGGATTTCACATCCGCTTGCATTTTGCATGACCTTATGACTATTTCATTTTAACCTTAGGTACGAATATTTCATTTTAACCTTAGGTACGAACCCATTCCATGGTATCACAGAACCTTCATGTTGTTGTTAGAAGTGGTATTATGTGAATGGTAGATCTTTCCTATACATGGGTGTCCTAGTTAGCTCCCCTTTGCATTTGGTACCCATGTTGTGAGTCCTCTCTTAGGTCTAGGAGTCCTTTGTATAGTATTTCCATGACTTTGCGCAAGAGCCTCATACTCCTCTTGATCTGTTTGCTAGCCTTTTTTCCCTAGGATTCCCTTATGTCAAGTTGTAATTGCATTATCATGAGTTTTGCTTGCCTTATTGAGCCTTATGCCAGCTTCCCTAACTTTGATTATCATCCATATAGCCCAAGCTTGTCTCATGTCTAGCCATGCAGAGCCAGTTTATATATCTTTTGCATCTTGATTCCCCATTTTTACCAGGAGGGGACCTTCCCCTCAGTGTCGTTATCCTACACATGTGTCCTTTCATTGAGAATAGGTATGTTCCACTACTTGGAACTAGTTTTTTTTTCCATTGACACTCATCTCCTCCTAGTCTGTAACTATAAATCACTTTTATTCTTTTTCAAGATTTTCAAAATATTTGAAAAAGTCCAAAAAAAATAAAAAAACCAAAAATCCGGACAAGAAAAGATGTTATCTGTGGCAGCAGTCGAGTCGTGTTGCCTTCAAACAAAGCACTGTATATCACATTCGTTGGTTGGGTTAATAGTTTGAATTTAGGAGCTGCACTCGTTTCTCTGAGTTTATCTTCACCGACTAGTTAAGCTTCCAACCCCTATGGAGCCTCTATCGATGCCTCCTGTGTCATAGAGATCTCCCAGTTTTGTATATCAAGTCTATGCTTCCTACATTCAGTCACCATTCTCCTTTATGCTCTTGTTTGAAGGAATTCGAAACCTGAGTCGGCCATTCCTCAGTTATCTTGACTTTGCATGTTGGCCATTCTCGGTACTGATACTGGTTCATGCACCTGACGATCAAGTCCTTCCACATTATACAGCTTTGCTAAGTACCTCATGTTGGATGATGGGGGATTCCTTAATTTCCTCCTTCCAGTGGATTTCATGCATCGAATTCAGATCATTCATTCTAGGATAGGAATCTAGAGTCCTTTTGAGTGCCTTGAGACTTGCAGTCATCAGTGACAGGTTCTCTCGCCATCGACAGTTTTTGGGAATACAGCAATGTCCCCTGATTGATGGATCCTTTCAAGTGTTAGAACTCAACACCTTTATTCACACTTGTTAGTTTGCACTCTATTACCTTGATTCCCATTTTCATTATCGGTGGGTGATCTTGTGTCTGTTAACGGTATACATCAATGACCAATAATTAGATGATGGACTACTATGTTCAACCTCAACACCTCTATTTGCATAGTAGGACATGTAATCACAACAGATTGT
Source organism: Pseudotsuga menziesii (assembly GCA_001517045.1). Taxonomy (NCBI): domain Eukaryota; kingdom Viridiplantae; phylum Streptophyta; class Pinopsida; order Pinales; family Pinaceae; genus Pseudotsuga; species Pseudotsuga menziesii. The sequence goes on from LPNX010472692.1 coordinate 427,437, forward strand.
GTAGAAGACCTTCCAGAGTGGTGGCATTTTATGCTATCCCCTTGAGTGTGCCAGTGTTCATGAGATTTCATCTCTCATGACTTGATTCCAGTATATGTTAGATGTTTCCAACCATTATGGAGATCTTGATCCATTATATATCTTCATCCTTCATGGAGATCATGATCATTTGTATATCTTCATCATGGAGATTCTGATCTATCTATATTGTACATGGCGATGACCACACATGTCATATTTTGTATCATGCCTATTCATGGCCAATCGATGCTTTTGTATCCGGGACTGCTATGTCTACTTGCAGTTATGTGCAAAGTTTGATTATTCTATTATACTATTGGATGGCTAGTTCTTCCACCGGGTTCTTCATCACTCCACTTCTGGGATGGACTTATAATGTATTTTGGCCATCATATGACCCCTCTAAGCTCACACGTTAGGGGGCATCTGTTACAGCTGATTTTACCACACATGGTGGATCACACCTTTATGGCCTTCCCTATCCCTCTGCAGACTCTTTAGACCCCATGGACCAATTTTTTACCTTTGATGTTTCCAATATCATCCCTAAAAACATGCATTATTTTCTATACATGACTTTTAAACCTATTCTCACATATATACATGGATTTGACCCTTAAACCTGCGTACACCAAGATGTGTGCAAAAGGCCAAATAGTTTTGGAGTTTTCCTTGATGTGGATCCAAGTCACTTGTCTCTTGGCCTTCCATATGCCTTAAGATCGTTTGGATTTGACCTTCCATTACCCCATTGAAGCACTATATAAGGAACCCTTTGGATACATTTAAAGGAGAGGAATTGAAGAGCAAGAGAACTATAGTCCATTGTTGCCGGAGCTTATACTTGAGTTTGCATCCCTTTGTCTCTTGGAACACTTTGTGTTCTTCCCAAGATTTCCTTTTCTTGTGAGCTTTCTATCGAGATATGGAGGATTGAAGTGGTGGAGGCCTAGGTGGAGGACTTAGTTTATCTGATTCCCAGACGTGCCGATAGAGGTTGTCACTATTGTAATCTATGTTTTATATTAATAGAAATATATTTTCCTATCCAATAATGTGTATTTAAATGAGTATTGAATACATTGATTCTTTTAAATGTTTATATTTTATTGATTATATATTCTATTATATATATCATTCTTGTCTTGTTTGCTGAATGTTGAGATAGCAAATTACTTATACAAGCGAGAGTGGAAAAGCTCAACGGGGATCTACATCAACCATTCGAAATAAGGTATGTATCGAGATCCTTTAGTGTTAGATATTTGGTTTCTCTTGCATATAGGAAAGGATTGATTTCTGTGGTTACTCTGTCTATTGTGGTACCCCAAGCCATAGGAAGTTTTCTCCGTAACACTAAGCATTTCCAAGTTAATTCTTCTTGCAACTTTAGCTCTCGGATCTTCTTCAGAATAAGAATCAGGATATCCCATTGCTATGAACATGCCTTCAAGTTTCCCATAATCCCATGCTTCTCTTTCATCTTCCATAATATTATCTTTGGCAATATTCAACAATTCATCTCCATATGTATTTTTTATCCCTTCCTAAAAAAGGCTCCAAATGCTTTTCATAACAGGATTACCTATTGATTCTAATCAGAGCACCGTTAGAGTTTGGGACACAAATATAAGATAATTCCATCATGAGGTATCCACCTAGACAAGATTCCCACTTCCTAGATAAAAGAATTCCATATGCTAGGGTAAAACCAATAACAACCACATCCATCATGGTGGAGATATCTGAGCATGGAAATAGATCAGCTCTAAGGTTTTTGATCAAACCATAGGATGACACTCACCTATATTTTATGCCACAAACATTCCCATAGGGCCTAGTCACTTCCAATCCCATTTCCTTCATTACATGCAAAGGGATTACATTCATAGTTGCTCCAGAATCCAACATGCAATTATGCAGGAGCATGTTCTGAATTTGTAAGGTTAGGTAAAAGGGAGGGAGACCACCATTCTTTCTTTCATAAATTGTAGACTGGATGTTGACAGGTGGATCCTTTTCATCTTTTCTAGGTTGCTTCCCACTAGGTCTCTGTATGTGACTGGATTCTAAGGCAACCTCAGGAGTCTTGCCTGGCCAATTCTATCAAAGAACTCCTCTACTTGGATTCTTACATAGGGCACCTTCATTAGCTCAGTAACAGGGATATTACACATTATCTTGCTTATCTCTTTCTCTATGTTGATGTTCAAATAAAAATTTCCTAAAGCAATATCTTCTTCTTCCTTATTATATTCATTGATCATTTTGTGTTTGTCTAAGAAAGAAGGCTAGGAATCAATTCTTCATTTATATATTATAACCTATGGTTGTTCATTTGTTTCAGGGATATCTAAAGCACACCATGAGGGATTGGGTTCATCAGTAAAATATTCCTCTTGCTCCCATGGCTCTTCTTCCAAGAGAATTATTCCAAATCCATCATCAAAAGATAAATCATTTATAAGGTTGATGTTGTTCGGTTGGTCATCAAGGTAGCTGGTGTTTGATGGTTCTTTTTCATTTTCATCACATGAATTAACATTCTTCCTCTCAAATCTTTCTGGATACTCGGTTCATCTTCTATTGGGATCTCTCTCAGGACCTCTATTGTTATTCCAGTAGGGTTTAGGGCCATAAGGATTTCTATGTCTCTGAGGATCATGAAAACTAGCAACACTCTTTGTCAGGATAGTTACTTGTTTCATCATCTCTTACATCATTTCTAACATGTCCTTTGATTATTTTGGTTCATTCACAGGTTCCTTAGGATTTTGGAGCTTAGGGTCAGTTCCGGAAGTGGATGGGAAAAAGTGGTCAAAGAATCTTTTGTTACCCATAGATGATACATGTTGTTCAGCCATCTTTGCATTAAGTTGGGCAGTTTTCAAGTCATTGGGATTCTTATCCTTCAATTTATATCCCAACCAACCATCATAAGCTTTCAAATAATCAATAATAATTTCTTGGTCCTTGGGTTTGAGTTCATTTGGGATATTTACTATAGTCTTGTCAAATATTGCGTTAAACTCATGGACTGTTTCATTCTCCCTTTTCTTGGTGTCGAACAGTTGATGTATGAGGAATTTACGATCTAACTTGTGAGACCAATCACTATTAAGATTTGTGAAAAAAAATTCATATCCATTGATGGATGAATAAGGTAATCTATCAAACCACTTCCACACATATCCTTCTAGAGAATGCAAAAGGCCCCTCATGAATACATCTTCATCAACTACTCTATATGTCTCCATATGATCCGAGACCTTTTCAATATGATCTTCAATGGAGGTAACTGACACTCCATCAAACTTAGGAACATTTTCAAGGTTTTTACTAGGCATGTCATGGGGCTCCTTGGATCAAGGAAAAATCTAGAGGAGACACCTTAGCCTTCCTTCCAAAAATCCTAGGGTTTTGTGGAGGAGGAAAATTCTGATTTCCACTAGCATTTGTTTTATCCATTGGGCTAGATGAGGTTGATGAAGATCCCAAAGGATGAATTGAGAAAAAAATGGGGTTGGATATCTTCCAAAAGAAGTTGGGAGAGTCTTCTTTAGTTTGTCTATTTTTTCTTGTGTAAGTTGTGGGGATTCCTTCAGGGTTTATAGGGCGTTCTAAGAACTTAATATTAATACGTTGGGTACGATCCTCAGTGGAGTCACAGGGTGTAGTATCCAGGTGAACCACATAAGTAATTCACCGAAAAGAGATATGTCATAGGGAAAGGGGAGGTATGTCGAACCAAGGTAGGCCTCTACCTGCCCAACAACACTGCCAAAATGTTGGAAAAGAGAATGGGAGTAGAGCTTGAGGATAAGTGTCAAACTAGGGTAGGCCTCTACCTTCCCTGGGAATGACGCCAAAATGTTATCACCAACCTTGTAGTTTAATATGTGAGGTGGATCCAGGATGGATGGTAGAGGGAAAAGCAACTAAGGTGGTGGAACCAAGATTGCCTTGACTCACAAATCGATGTTTTTCATGCCAATCAAGGCAGTCTTCTCTTTATGTTATCTTAGCCTAAGTAAACAAAGGGGGAGACCCATATCTACTCCCAACAGGAGAGATCAAACCTAGACACCAGATCAGATCAAATAGACTTGAGGTACGTAAGGTGTAAGGTAAGTGGAAACCCTAGATCTATGGATGATGTCACTAGGTGAGCAGATGCTTTGAATTAGATCTTTTGGAAGTATGAGGTTCGATCCCAATTTAGGTTTAGGTGACTTGAGGTAAATACTAGATCTGAGATTGAGGTACTAGCAACAGGTGAATATATCCACTTCCTTGGGAAATGTAACCAATGCAGGGAGCAAAAGGATAGTATTGGGGATATCTAGTACATACAGATAGACTCGATGAAAGATATGACAATGTTAAAGTACCCAAGTCACCAGGGAAAAGTCAGATCAAAGGAAAAAGAGGCCAAAGAGAGGGTAGCACTAGTGTTGGATATCAGTGACTGTTAGATCTAGGGAAATGGAGTCACTATATTCCTAGTGTTGAAGGAGACCCACCTAGGAAATACCCCGATCTACAAACCCGAAAAGGTATTTTTCCAGAAAAGTAAGATTACGGGTAAAATCAGTAGCAAGATGGCTAGCGCTAGGGTTTGGGAGTTCAATTTTTTAGATATATGGAAACCTTTCCACTTCTAGATCAATGTTGAAGGAGATATGGTGAGAGGATGACCCGATCTACAAACCCAACAAGGTATTTTGCTGAAAAAATCAGATCCCAAAAAAATTCAGAAAAAAGGTGGATAACGTCAGGGTTTGGGAGGATAGTTTCTCAGATATTGGGAAAACCAACCACTTTCATCCTATTTTTGAGGATGATTTGGTGAGGGGATGACTTGATATAAAAAACCCATCCGCGGTTTGGCCCAAAATCAAGTGGTCTAATTTTTAATATATTTGTTTTTCTATTATTTATGGGATTTTAATCTGAAAATGAAGAAAGCAGATGCCAATGGATTGAGATATGGAATAAAGGTACTAACATTTATATATTACATGGAAATCATTGTATATGCCTTGATGATGATGATCCATGCTATCATGATCAATTTCAGAAACTTTGAGCGAGTTCTATGTCCAACATTTCCTACAAGAAGTCAATGTGTTGTCTCTCTTATACAACAAACACCAACTTTGCTGCATCATGAGAAAAAAACAAAATGCTACAGAAAAATAGCAAAAATAAATCATAGATCACAATGACACTAATGAAAACCCCCTGATACAAGCAAATCCAATCCAAGGGAGTTGAGGAGCCCCTGTAAAAATTCCCAAGCTGAATTCACCCTCCTGTAGACAAGACAAAGATTCCCCCAAAAATATACATCTTGCAACAATTTCTTGAATTATAGAAAGAAAAATACTTTGGAATCACCATCTAAGAACACCAGATGCAAAGGAGATCCATGAAATATCTAAAATAAAACTTTTTCTATTATCCAGATCAAGGAGCCAAAGACCCCTTACAAATGAGAAGCTCTCTCCTTTAAATAGGAATGAGAAAACCAAAATCATAACCACTTTTCAAATGTGTGTCTAAGATTAAAATATAAAAATGTCTAATCAATGGTTGAGATGATCTCAACATACAATACATGGATCAATATAACAATATAGTATAAAAGTGGACTAAATAACCATAGGAGAGGGGATCCCACTCAACAAGAAATAAATGAAGCACATGGTGGGTCCATGGAGTGTTAAATAAATCCCTCTAGGTGTCCCCATGGCACAATAAAAATAATATAAATTTTAAACTGTGAAATTGTGCCTCCTTGAGGAAATCGTGATCCTCCAAAAGGTCCAGAAAATAATATAAAATGCCCGAAAAATAGATGTGGGCCTATCCAAGTGCTACAACTACCGAAGAAGGTGTGTAAGACATCACTCTCATCATCAGAACTCATCCCATGCCATCTCCTTGACTTAGTATCCAAAATCAAAATGTTCAACAGCCATTTAATTATTTTTTAATCTGCCTCAAGAAACGTGAACCTACCAAAATAGCCTCCTAGGGTTCCTATGTTATCCAACTGATCCCACCAAGATCTCTGGGAGGGGTGTGCTATGGTACAATCAAGTCAATGTACCCCTATTCCCCATACAGTTCCCTAGGATATCCAACACAATCATCTCCCTGCTTAGATACATCATCCAGTGAAGCAAAACTACACCAAAAGGGTAAAATCAGACTGACCATCTCTGTAAGTGCCCAGAACTGAAAAAACGTTGTCTAACTGGACTAAAAAATTCCAAATCCATCTAAGTTATATAATCATACCCTCTCCAGGTCTCTTCCTGATCATCTACAATATCAAATAGACAAAATAATAACCTGTAAATGACTAGATACCAATAATGTAACTTAGGATGACATCCATCTGCTGCAAGTTTTAAAAGGTTAAGACATGCTCTACAAATCATTTAAGTAACAATCATAAAAATTAGCAATCACTTGACTGGAACTAGATCAACCAAATATATATATAGGGTTTTATTTATTATAACTCAGACCAGACTTTCAAGACTATACTCACTTCATAGTTGTAGTCAATTTGTTAGTGAAGGGTGAAGGCTAAAATTTATAAGGTTAGGACAAAGGATGACTGCCCACTCAACATTGTGACACTTTACATATCCAAAGGGGATACTCACTATATCCATATGTCAAACAAACAAAAACAAAGGGGATGGAAGTTCCTCAAAAATCTGTGAACTACTTCAGAGGTGCTTACTCACCTTGACAAATGATCACAATCCAACTCAATAGAAGTAAGGCTAGCAATATTTAGATATAAATTTTAGGAACCATTGCTTTTTGGCCCTTTGATTTTCCATAGACTTTTTCCACGTATTTTTATATGGACGTTTATCATTTAGGATTTATGCATTCATGTATGCTGAAAAACACTACTTTTCATGAATGTTTTAAGATATTTCATTGCAATATTTTTTAGAGCCAATTTCATTAGGCTAGCCTCGCTTTCACATATGTTAAAAAACACTACTTTTCATGGACAGGAATTTTTTATAAGATATTCATTTTCTTTCCAAATACATTGTATTGATGGCAATGCTACTTGTTTTAGGTAAGAAAACACATCCTAGGCAACTTAGAGACGAGCCACAGATAAACAGGAAGGCTTGTCCAACAAAGGATCTAGCAGGGAAAGGTCCTCCATGCCACGAGTCAAGTAGTAAGTTGGGCTAAAACACAACTTGCAAGGTAATAGATGGGTGGAGACAATGAATAATGAAACCGACACTAGAAATCCAAAGTATGGTGGGAATGATTACCTATATTCTCCCTAAGGAGGGTAAAACCAATGAGTATAGATCAAGAACTTCAAATTCTGAGTAGGTACATCAATACATAATATAAATACATCCAAGTACACATATTTATATGACTGCTAGATCATAATACTAAATTCTAACACATGTCACAAAGATGAGTATAAGAGAAATGATAACCATAACACAATATAATATAACCTGAGTCATAATCATGCAAATAATCCATCTGAATCAATATCTGTCCAATGAGAAAACACTGATGCAAATTTGGGCACTACTAACTGTTTTGCTTATGGCTAAATGGATACATCAGTCCCCAAATATGAGTGTCCTGAGACTCAGTCCTGGCATGGGAGAGTACAATAGTCCATAAAATAAATAATGATCCATCATAAATGCTCATCTCAACATCTAATATGTAGGGGAGTTGGCTAAAAAATGTACTGAATCTAAAAAATAGAATATGGTATCCCGACTACTATATATGTGATAACATCTAGATCTAGCCGGGACAAGTCCTATGCTGAATAGAGCGCTTGAGAACCTTAGAATCTCTATTCTCCGTACTCTAATTCTCGCAACCTCAATCAATCCTTCTAGCTTTGCAACCGCTACCAAAGTGTCACCAACTGCCTGAAAAATGTCCAAAGCTATACCAAACTCACAGCCGATCGTTAGAACAATATGTTGAAAAAATAAAGTACTGAAAATAAAAATGTGTGAAATGAAAAAGAAGAAAGTAAATATAATCTATAATCATGACTTTTAAGAAAAGTTTGATTTTTATTGTGCAGGAAAAAGAAAAAGAACTCCAAACTATACTAAGAGCTTCAAAAAGTGAGCTTCAGGAAAAGATGTAAGATTCTACACTACTGTCGGGAAAGGATTATTCAGGTCCTATCTACTCTACCCTACTAGGAAAAAAAAGACTCAAGGCTAAGTGAGGTCAGGTATGTATCCCCTCAAATCCCTATAGTTGACAGGAAGTAAATTTTGTCATCCAGTACCAGTAACCAGAAAGCATATGTCGCTTATGCAATGTTCCATGGAAAAAGGTCCAACCCAAATGTCATTAGCTTTCCCAGATCGAAAATGAAATAAGTGGTTCGAGATAAGGACTTGACTTCCCATGGGAAATATATTCCTATTCACTGATTCAGGGACAAATTTAATTTTACACATGGGCATGGGATGGACATCAACAAGGTTTCACAGTTGCAGGGTGATAATCCTTGAGCTCATCTGGAAGCAACTGCATCAAATATGGGTGTACCACCATCAATGGGAATAACTATGCTGCCAACTAGGATCTCTCTAATATCTCTTCTCATCTCCTGAACATTTGCATTAGGCCCTTCTTCATGAGGAGACATTACATGCTTGACAGTTTCCCCTACAGTCCAAAAGTCTCTATCTTCGTCCAAGGGATGAGGCGTATGGGATATAACAGTATTATGGCTAGAGACTTCCCCTGTAGGAACATAAATGTGCATGTTTTCTAACTCGGTTGGGACTACTTCAGACTAAGATACCGAACAAATAGGATTGTGAGACAGATCATGACTAGATGACTTAAGTGCAAGAGGAAATTAGGGATGAGAGGATAGGAAGATAAAACACTATTTGGATGATCCAAAGGAGCCTGAAACATAGCAAGGTTGTTAATAATAAAATCTTGTTCATGTGCATCATTTATTAAATCTCTTCCTAGATTAGAGAGTTATCATAGACTTGAGTTAGGTTATTGTCCTCTAAAGACAAATGAGATAATGACCCAACAACATCAGAATAAAGGGAGCCATTTTATTTGTCATCAAGATCTACTACACCAACTAACTCAGGAAGGTTTGTCCATGGGTAAATAGGTTCAATCCCATGGCTTTCCCTTTCTCTATTATGTTCAATTGAAGAAAACCATTCATTTACTCTACAAGGAATTCTCTCAATATGCCTAGCATTATTAATTTCATCAACTTCAAGTGTAGGATTTTGATCTTGATTTACTTGATTGTTTTGTTCTGTACCTTGAGGATGGTTTTCATTTCTTCTCAATTCTTCTGATTCTTCTAAGCATTTATTTCTAATCATTTCCAAGTTAATTCTTCTTGAGACATCAGCTCCCGGATCTTATTCAGAAGAAGAATCAGAATCTTCCATTGCCATGAACATGCATTCAGGTTTCCCATATTCCCATGCTTTTCTTTCATCTCCAGAATATTAGCTTTGGCACTATTCAACAATTCATCTCCATATGTGTTTTTTATCCCTTCCTAAGAAGTCATTAGAGAAAATTTCAACTCAAAATGGGCCTTTTAACACTAATTCAAATTCGATGCCATCATGTGCCAGCCAATGAAATTGCTTTAAATTTAAAATACCATTTAGGTCTTAAACAAATTTTAATAGAAATTTAGGGATTTGGTTCCTTCCATGTCAGATATGAGTGATGAATGCCATTCTTGGAATGGAGGTACCTGGTCAGTTACCAGGAACACTTAGTCTGGGACTGAGAGAGCCATTCCGATGAGCAGGTCAGATATAAGGGCTAAGCCATTCTGTCATGGTGGATATATTTGAACATGCAAATAGATCATCTCTAAGTTTTTGATCAAACCATAGGATGGCCCTTGCCTAGAGTCTATGCCACAGACTTTCCCATAAGGCCTAGTGACTTCCAATCCCATTTCCTTCATGACATGCAAAGGCATTACATTCATAGCTGCTCCAAAATCCAACATGCCACTATGCAGGAGCATGTTCTGAATGCGTAAGTTTAAGCAAAAGGGAGGGTGACCACTGTTATTTATTTTATAAATTGTAGACTAGATGTTGATAGGTTGAATGCTTTTCATATTTGCTAGGTTGCATCCCACTAGGGCTCTGTATGTGACTAGATTCTAAGGAAACCTCTGGAGTCTTATCCTAGCCAATGCCATCAAAAAATCCTCTACTTGGATTCTTATGGAGGGAACCTTCATTAACTCAGTAACAAGGATATTACACATCATCTTGCTTAGCTCTTTCTCTATGTTGATGTTCAAATCAAAATTTCCTAAAGCAAGATCTTCTTATTCCTTATTATCTTCATTGATCACTTCCTATTTGTCTAAGAAAGAAGGCTGGGAATCAATTCTTAGTTTATATATTCTAACCTGTGGTTGTTCCTTTGTTTCAGGTATATCTAAGGCATAACATGAGGGATTGGGTTCATCAGCAAAATATTCCTCTTGCTCCCATGGCTCTTCTTCCAAGATAATTCTTCCAAACCCATCATCAAAAGATAAATCATTTATAAGGTTGGTGTTTTTAGGTTTGTCATCAGGGTAGCTGGTGGTTGATGGTTATTCTTCATTTTCATCACATCAATTAACATTCTTCCTCTCGAAGCTTTATGGATACTTGAGTCGTCTTCTATTTGGATCTCTCTCAGGACCTCTATTGTCGTTCCAGTAGGGTTTAGGGCCATAAGGATTTCTATGTCTCTCAAGATCATGAAAACTAGCAAGACTCTTCTTCAACACAATTAGTTGTTTCATCATCTCTTGCATGGTTTCTAACATGTCATTTGATTCTTTTGGTGCATTCACAGGTTCCTTAAGCTTTTGGAGATTAGGGTCAGATCTAGAAGTAGATGGGGAAAAGTGGTCAAAGAATTTTTTCTTACCCATAGATGTTGCATGTTGTTCATCCATCTTTGCATTAAGTTGGGAAGTCTTCAAGTCATTGGGATTCTTGTCCTTCAAGTTATATCCCAACAAACCGTAAAAAGCATTCATATAATGAATAACATTTGCTTGGTCCTTGGGTTTGATTTCATTTGGGATATTTCCTATGGTCTTGTCAAATCTTAGGTTAGTTTCATGGACTATTTCATTCTCCTCTTCTTGATGTCAAATAGTTGATGTAAGAGGAATTTCCCATCTAACTTGTGAGACCAATCACTATTAAGCTTTGTGACAAAATTGTCATATCCATTGATGGATGAAGAAGGTAATATATCAAACCACTTCTGCACATATCCTTCCATAGAATGCAGAAGGCCCCTCATGAATACATCTTCATCAACTGCTCCATATGCTTCCATATGATCCCATACTTTGTCAATATGATCTTCAATGGAGGTAGCTGACACTCCATCAAACTCGGGAACCTTTTCAAAGTATTTATTAGGCATGTCATTGGAGGCTCCCTGGATCAGGGAAAATCTAGAGGAGATGCCTTAGCCTTCCTTCCAAGAATCCTAGGGTTTTTTGGAGGAGAAACATTCTAATTTCCACTAGTGTTTGTTCCAACCATTGGGATAGATGAGGTTGAAGGAGATACCAAAGGATGAGTTAAGAAAATAGTGGGGTTGGATATCTTCCAAAAGAAGTTGGAAGAGTCTTCTTTAGTTTGTCTGTTTTTTCTTGTGTAAGTTGTGGGGATTCCTTCAGGGTTTATAGGGATTTCTAAGAACTTAAGATTAATACGTTGGGTACGGTCCTTAGTGGAGTCATAGGGTGGAGTCACCAGGTGAACCACACAAGTAATTCACCAAAAAGAGATATGTCATAGAGAAAGGTGAGGTATGTCGAACCAAGGTAGGCCTGTACCTCCCCGGCAATGGTGCCAAAATGTTGGCAATGACAACAAGAGTAGATCTTAATGATAAATGTCAAACTACGGTAGGCCTCTACCTTCCCCAGCAACAACGCCAAAGTGTTATCACCAACCATGTAGTTTCCTATGTGAGGTGGATCTAGGATGGATGGTAGAGGGAAAAACAACTAAGGAGGTGGAACCAAGATTGCCTCGATTCCCAAATTGATGGTTTTCATTCTAATCAAGGAAAACTTAGCTTTATGTTATCTTAGATCAAGAAAACAAAGCAAGAGACCCATATCTACTCCCGAAAGGAGAGATAAAATATAGACACCAGATCATATCAAATAGACTTGAGGTACGTAAGGTGTAAGGTAAGTGGAAACACTAGATCTATGGATGACGTCACTAGGTGAACCAATGCTTTGAATTAGGGCTTTTGGAAGTATGAGGTTCAATCCCAATTGGGAAACAGGTGACTTATGAGGTAAATACTAGATATGGGGTTGAGGTACTAGCAACAGGTGAAGATATCCATTTCCTTGGGAAACATAACCAATGTAGGGAGGGCAAGGACAGGAATGGGCCTATCTAGTATATATGGATAGACTGGATGAAATATATGACAATGTAGAAGTAATCAAGTCACCAGGGAAAAGCCATATCATAGGAAAAAAAGGCCAAAGAGGGGGTATCCCTAGGGTTGGAGATCAATACCTGTGAGATCTATGGCAATGGAGTCACTATCTGTTGAAATATTGTAACTTCAAAGAATATTCTATATGTATCTTTTGTGGTACCCAATGGTACTACTAGGATAACCACTTGTATTATCTTTGTACCCCGATGCTTCTAATCGGAAGAACTAATAAGAGTCATGAGGTAGTCCCCTCTAATTGTAAAGGTGGGTCATTAGCACCCTAGTGTGGTTACTTGAGCCTACATGTGTAACTCGAGCCTACATGTCAGATAAGTTAATTAAAGTGAGCGGATGAATATAAATAGAGGTGTGGTGCTCCTCATTTGGAACACACATTCTCACTTGTGTAGCACATTAGTGGAGAAGAGAAGTAGCTGGAGAAGGAGGAGGATCAGGCTTTGATCTCCTTGCTGGTTTTATCTTTTATCTTTTTGGGGCATCTATATTGAGGAAGATTTTGCTGGGTTTTTCCCTTTAGGGTTTTCCCAAGATAAATATTTGTGTTCCTTTTGTATGGTTGTGCTTGTCTATCTTTCAATGATCCTTTTTATATGCTTCTGTTATGAAAATGTAATGAAATACTAATGTCTTAGCTAAGCATATGAAAAATTCAACATGGTATCAGAACCACCCTAAAAGAAGGCATTGTGCAGCTACAAAATCTATGGCTTCTTACTTTTTGGTTCTCTCTCCACAATCGATCAGCAAAAGAAGGCTAGGCTAACTCTCCATTGAAGGGCGCATCTTTCTGTCGAAGCGGAATTTGATTCCGAGCATTTTCAGTTTTCGGTGTGGGAAATTAGTGCTTCTTGAAGAAGAATATTTTTTGAGTGAGCCCAGCATAGGATTTCTCTACTCATAAAAATCAAAGTTTAGAGACCTAGATCAAGATTTTTGGTTGGGTGAAACTCCGGGAAAGTCAAACCCTAGTTTGAACCCAAGCTAGAAAAAGCCTAAATACTAAAACTGCTACGTTTTGATACATTCGCTATATCCTGAGATTGGCGAAAGTTCAGGAGATGAAAATTGTAGAGACCAAAGTCAAAAATCCTTATGTACACTATTTCCAAAATCCATCCTTATATTCTGGGATATATGATCCCTCCAAGTTAGGGTTCCAGCCTCTTCGAGAATTCATCCGTAAACAGGACACCTGGGAAGAATTGCAATATCTTGGGATACAGAGGTCCAAATGGAATTCCTGAATATGTTATATAAAGGGAACAGGCTTTAATTCTGGTGTTCCTAACTGAATACTTAGAATATAAAACAGTGACACATGGCAATCCGTACAACTTCATTATTCGAAACAGTCCTGTAACAAGGCACCTTGGGAAAATGATCATAAATCTCAATTGGTGAAACCAATTATGATGAAACCTATGTTGGTGAATGAGGAACATGTGAGGTTACCTCAGTGTGAAATTTCAGACATATAAAAGTAGTAATTTCAGAGATATCACAGAAACAGTGATAAGCATGTCTGTAGAAGAAATTGGAAAACTAGGGCTTCCTGTTCCAGGAGCTTCCCTCCATTGTTTTCAGAAAAGGAGTACTTTGGAAAGATCCATTTGAAGAGATCTATATTTCTATCCAATCAAATCTGAAATATTCCAATTTTTTAAAATTAGGGTTTCTGTGGCAAACCCTAGATCAGCCAGCTCCGGAACCAGGACAGACACCTCAAATTGTTAAGATCTAATCCTTTGTTATTTGCATTTGAGGTTCTCATTTCAAAGTGATATATCACATCAGCTTGATCATAATATTGGTGAAGTTGACAAATTCCAAGCATGGAAGCATTTTATCTCTCTAAAGAAAATGAATTGGACACCTTCATGAGTAGAGAGGTTTCAGTTCCAGAAGGAGATGAGGCTCAAATCCTTACACAAGAAGAACTTGATCAAGGCCAAGAAGATCATTGTTGATTCAATCACGGATCAACTTGTACCACAAGTGTCTTCCCTAAAGACACCGAATATGTTCTACTCGTTGATCAAGATATTTGAAGATAACAACATTAATTATAAGATGGACTTGAGAAAACAGTTGAAGAATGTGAAGATCCAGAATGCATAACATCTTGAAACGGTAGAAGAAGAATTGGAGAATGCGGAAGTGGTGATAGCCACCTTGAATGGTCTCCCAGGATCATAGAATTCATTCATTCACAGAATGTGTGCTAGAAGGAAGTAATTACTTTCAACAGACTCTAGGAAGAAGAAGAATCTCGACTCATAAGAAGAGAAGAAGAAGGTGGGAGCAATTGAAGATCAAGCTCTCACCATTCAAAGAATATCCCTCAAGCAATGAGTAATGTGAAGAACTCAATTCTTGAAGAAACTCTTATCCATCTTATCATTTGGATAAGAAATGATGATGTCATAAATGAAGAAGATGATGAAGTAGAAGGATCAAGAAGGATTCTACCCATGAAACGAATAAAAGATAAGTATTCAATTGTCATTGCATGATATTGTTTTGTTATGCATTTGATTATATTTAGTTGACGTATTATGCATGATAGATTGTTTGCATTAATGATTGTATACTACTAATATGCTTGTGATGGGTACGTAGCTCATGGTGCCATACAAATCTCCATTGCTACTTATCAAACCTCTTTGCTGACATATTGGATTAGTGCACAATCTCAATGATGTCATGGTAAAGATGGAAGACATCTAGAAAGTTTTCATGAGACATGGATGAATGTTGTATTGGATAAACAATTGTATGATGCATAATAATTTGTCGTTATGTAGTTCTAACCATGTAATTGGTGCATTTTAATTGTAGGAAAGGTGTTGTACAACCTCCTACAAGAAAAGAAGGATGAGACTTGTTCCAAAGAACAAGTGATGACAATTCAAGATTCACTCCAATGAACATGAATCTGAAGCTCCCAGGGTCAGAGACACCATGACGGAAGAAAGAGCTTCAGAGAGTGGTAGATCCACCTCGAAGGATGAATACCACCATGGGTATGAGAGATAACTCAAGATGAAGAAAAGAATGCTATGATCAAAGAATAACAGTTGATCATGGGGAATGATGTATATGATATGATTTCGAGACATAAACGGAAGTACGTAGTATCTTCCATATGGATCTACAAGAACAAGTGTACAAAGCAAAGTTCATGAGTTTCCTTTGAAAGAATAGACTATGACATGACATACTCTATCAACAAGTATATGTCAAGCATAGAACCACCTATACAGAATGAAGAGGGAAGATGATACTCCACTTCAAGGGGAGTGACTACAGAAGATATCTGAGTTCAACATGGTACGACATGATGGATAGCTTCCTGATGGATCGAGACTTTACCAAGAGTAAAGTGGGTTCCAACCTTCAATATTGAATGCAGAAGACTAGGATATGTTGATGACTTAACAAGATGAACTCATGAAAGATGTTATGATGAAAGAATACTAGAATGATGTTTGGGATATAATACTCAAACCATAAAGCAAGAATGTGGTATCTTCCAAATGGATTAGTAAGATAAAATATGCTATTGATAGAAGTAAGGAAAGACTTGTGGCTTCTCTCAGAAAGAGGGAATTAATTCTGAAGAGACACTTACTCCAAGAAGCAAGGTATACTTTCTTCAGAACTATCATGGTAGTTTCTTCCATGATGAAGTAAAGACAAGCCTTCCTTAATGGTATGATTGAGGAAGAGTTTTACATCGAATAGTCACAAGGATTTGAAGTTGAAGATAGATGGACTCACATATGCAAGTTGAAGAAGGCCCTCTATGGCATGAAGCAAGCTCCCAAAGGTTGGTATGGAAGAATAGATAGTTTCCTGATGAGCATGGGATTTTCCAAGAGTAAAGTTGATCCTAACCTTTATCTCAAGGTTGTAGAAGATGAACCTGTCATCCTGTTATTATATGTGGATGACCTATTTTTTGACAGGGAATGAGAAACAAATTGTAGAATGCAAGAAGAAGTCCGCTGAAGAATTTAGACCTTGGTCTAATAATTTATTTCCTAGGTCCGGAAATATGAAGGAATCTTTCTCAATCAGAAAAAGTATGCAGTGCAAAGTTTGAAAAGATTTGATATGTTGGAATGCAAAGTCATGGCCACACCCATGGACTCCAACATGAAGTTGTTAGCTGATGACTCATCAAATTTAGTGGATGTGACTCATTACAAACAGATCATTGGGTCATTAATGTACTTAACAAATTCCAGAACAGACATTTGTTTTGCTATGAACAAATTAAGTCAATATCTTGTTCAACCAAGACGGGTTCACCTAGTAACCGCAAAACATGTGATGAGATATCTGAAAGGGACTCTAGACTTTGGTCTGTACTATGATGGTAGCCATGAGTATAGATTGTATGGCTACATAGATGTAGATTGGGCTGGAAATATCTCAGACAGGAAAAGCACATTAGGTAGATGCTTTTGTTTGGGGTCTGCTATGAGTTCATGGTTTAGCAGGAAACAGTCCAGTGTTTCTCGTAGCACGGCTGAAGCAAAATACATAGGAGATTTCTCTGCTAAGTTTTGAAGTCATATGGCTTCAGAAGCTGATATCAGGTCTCTTTGACTTGAAGATGGATACTACAATGATTCTATGTGATAACCAGATTTGTGATGACAGAGAACCCTATGTTCCGATTATAACACATAAAAATTTAGTATTTCTACATACGAGATAAGATGTAGATGATTATGTTTCAGTATTTCCATACTAAATATATAGATGATGTTTCAGTATTTACATACTGTAGATGCATATGATGATGATTCAGTATTTCTATACTGAAGATATAGAGGATGATGCTTTCAGTATTCACATACTGGAGATACATATATTCAGTATTCACATACTGAAGATGTAGATGATGATGGTTTGAATGATGATGTACTGATGAAGCCTCTCTCTCGGGTAAAGTTCAAACACTTTCGATACAATCTTGGTGTTGTTCGAAAATACCTTCCTTGAAAGGGGGAGTAGTGATGTTGTAGTGGGATTGTATCATCCCTGGGCATTTTCCCTAAAGTGATCCGAAGACCTCGATCCTCAAGAATGAAGAGGGATTGTATCATCCCGAGACATTTGTCCAAAAGTGATCCAATGACCTCGGTCCTCGAGAATGAAGAGGGATTGTATCATCCTAAGACATCTGTCCAAAATAGATCCGGTGACTTCGGTCTTCGTGAATGTGGTGGGATTGCATCATCCCTGAAATTTGGTTCAAAATGTATCCAGAGGTCTCAGCCCCCATGAAAGTGGTGGATTGCATCATCCCTGAACCTCGGTTCAAAATATATCTGGAGGTCTCGCCCCCCATGAAAGTGGTAGGATTGCATCATCCCTGGAATTCGGTTCAAAATGTATCCAGAGGTCTCGACCCCCGTGAAAGTGGTGGATTGCATCATCCCTAAACCTCGGTTCAAAATGTATTCGAAGGTCTTGGCCCCCGTGAAAGTGGTGGATTGCATCATCCTTAAAACTTGGTTCAAAATGTATCCAGAGGTCTCATCCCCCATGAAAGTGGTGGATTGCATCATCCCTGAACCTCAGTTCAAAATGTATCCGGAGATCTCAGTTTCCGTGAATGTGGTAGGATTGTATCATCCTTGAACTTCGGTTCAGAATGGATCTGGTGACTTCGGTACTCGAGAACGTGTGTTGATCCCATAATTCCTAGAGGAAGGATTGTTTGAGTTCCACATCTGTGTTGATCCCATAATTTCGAAAGGAAGGATCGTTAGTAACTCCGTAAAGACCTAAATCCCGTAATTCTGAAAGGAAGGATCATTGAATTGATCCCATAATTCCAATAGGAAGGATTGTCTAAGTTCCACACATTTGTTGATCCCGTAATTCCAATAGGAAGGATTGTCTGAGTTCCACAAATGTGTTGATCTCATAATTTCGAAAGGAAGGATCGTTAGTAAATCTGTAAAGACCTAAATCCCGTAATTCCAAAAGGAAGGATCGTTAGTAACTTTGTAAAGACCTAAATCCTATAATTTCGAAAGGAAGGATCATTGGTAACTCCGTAAAGACCGAAATCCCATAATTCTGAAAGGAAGGATCATGTTGATGTTTTGATGATGTTGATGTTTTGATGATAATGATGTTTTCATGATGATGATGTTTTTATGATAATGATTATGTACTGATCGAAAGATCAGTGTATGATGATGATGATATACTGATCGAAAGATCAGAGTATGGTGATGATTACGATGTACTGATTGAAAGATTAGAGTGTGATGATGATGATGTACTGATTGAAAGATCAGAGTATGATGATGATGATGTACTGATCAAAGTATGAGGATGATAATGTACTGATCGAAAGATCAAAGTACTAAAGATGTTGCTGATCGAAATGTTGAAGATGTTGTTGCTGATAGAAAGATCAAAGTGCTGAAGATGTTGCTGATCGAACTGTTTAAGATGTTGTTGTTGATCAAAAGATCAAAGTGCTAAAGATGTTGCTGATCAAAATGATGAAGATATTGTTGCTGATCGAAAGGTCAAAACGTTGAAGATGTTGCTGATCGAAAGGTCAAAGTGCTGAAGATGTTGCTGCTGATTGAAAGGTCTAAGTGCTGAAGATGTTGTTGTTCAAAAGGTCAAAGTGCTGAAGATGTTGCTGAAGGTGTTGCTGATAAAAAGGTCAAAGTGTTGAAGATGTTGATGATCAAAAGGTCAAAAGATGCTAATGTTGATCAAAGAGTTGTTGTCATTGAAAATTGAAGACGAAGACTATATGATGTTGAAAAGCTTCCAATGATTTATAGATGTGTTACCCTGATGATGTTGATGATGTCCTCTCCTACTATTGTTGTTGTTGTTATAGAATACCCTTCTCGTTAAGGGGGAGTGTTGAAATATTGTAACTTCGAAGAATAGTCTATATGTATCTTTTGTGTTCCCCGATTGTCCTACCGGGAGAACCACTTGTATTATCTTTGTACCTCGATGCTTCTAATCGGAAGAACTAATAAGAGTCATGAGGTAGTCCCCTCTAGTTGTAAAGGTGGGTCATTAGCACCCCAGTGTGGTTACTTGAGCCTACATGTGTAACTCGATCCTACATGATTAACTCGAGCCTACATGTCGGATGAGTTAATTAAAGTGAATGGATGAATATAAATAGAGGTGTGGTGCTCCTCATTTGGAACACACATTCTCACTTGTGTAGCACATTAGTGGAGAAGAGAAGTAGCTGGAGAAGGAGGAGGATCAGGCTTTGATCTCCTTGCTGGTTTTATCTTTTATCTTTTTGGGGCATCTATATTGAGGAAGCTTTTGCTGGGTTTTTTCCTTTAGGGTTTTTCCAGGATAAATCTTTGTGTTCCTTTTGTATGGTTGTGCTTGTCTATCTTTCAGTGATCCTATTTATATGATTTTGTTATAAAAATGTAATGAAATAATAATGTCTTATCTAAGCATATGAAAAATTCAACACTATCTACCCAACGTTGAAGGAGACCCACCTAGGAAATACCCTGATCTACAAACCCAAAAAGGTATTTTTCCAGAAAAGTAAGATTATGGGAAAAATCAGCAAAAAGATGTCCAACGCTAGGGTTTAGGAGGTCAATTTTTCATATCTAGGGAAACATGTCCACTTCTAGCTCATCTATGAAGGATATTTGGTGAGAGGATTACCCTATCTACAAACCTAATAAGGTATTTTTCTGAAAAATCAAATCCCAAAAAAAGTCGAAAAAAGGGTGGATAATGCTAGGGTTTTGGAGGACATTTTCTCAAATCTAGGAAAAACCATCCCTTTTCAGCCCATATTTGAGGATTATTTGGTGAGGGGATGACCTGGTCTACAAAAACCAGCAGCGGTTTGGCCCATGCTCAAGGGGTCTAATTTTTAATACTTTTGGTTTTTTATTATTTATGGGATTTTAATATGAAAATGAAGAAAGCAGATGCCAATGGATTGAGATATGGAAGTAAGGTACTAACCTATAGATATTACATGGAAATCCTTGTACATTTCTTGATGATGATGATCCCTACTATCCTGATCAATTTAAGAAGCTTTGAGCAAGTTCTATGTCCAGCGCTTTGCTCCAAGAAGTCAATGCCCCCTCTCTCCTACACAACACACGTCAATCATATCATATTTTCTACATCATGAGAAAAAAGAAAAATGCTACAGAAAAATAGCAAGTGTTAAGTCATGAATTTGTTTTCTTCAGTCTTATATTTTGCTTGTGATTTTTGTTTAAAGCTTGCTCATTTGCTTACTTTTAGGAATTTTTGGTTTAGAGTGAATTTTTTATTTTTTGTCATTAAGCTTTCATTATTTTTTGTTCTTTCTTATGACCTGAAGGGTTCTATAGGATATATGTGGATTAATAGCTTCAAAAATAAACACTAAGATCAAGGTTTACCATATAAACCTTATTTAAAGTTCATTTAATGGTAAAAAAGCACCGAATTTGATTTTTTAAATATTCTTGTAGTGCAACAGTTAAAATTTTACACTGACGTGCTACAAGAATATCATGGGTGCAAAATTTGTCAGTTTTTACGCCAAATTCGCCAATGAATTATCCCCTGGATGACTAATCACATAAATTTCTCATAAATTTACTCAATGTTATAGCCAATATATAGTATCATTTGACACTCTAAAATTCAAATTAATTGTAGAGTTGGTGGCTGAAGAAATAGGGGTCAAGAATGAAGGAGAACTTTGGTTCAAAAAGGTGCCATTTACCTTCAATGCCCAAAGGTATCTATTGCCTGGCATTGTTCTAGACTGGAGCAAAGGAGTGCTCATCCATAATTTTAGAGCTGAGTGGGTAGAGCCTATCAAGGTTCTACAAAGCTACATTACATGTGAAGGGAGGTATGCTTTTGTCTTTAAGTATCATTTCAGGTTCCTTCAGCACCTTGCTGGTGAATCAAGGATGAATCTCCCTTTCTTCCTGTTAAATAGTTTGCAGAAAATGTCAAGTAGGATCAAAGAGCATCATGACCACACTACACAGTCCATTTTTCATCATGGATTGATCAAGCTTATTATCAGCACTGTTCTGCAAAGAGAAGGAATGACTTGGGACTACTTTCTCTTTTGGTCTATGTTCCAAAATAACCAGGAAGGACAGCCTACCAAAAAGCATGTTGATAAGGGACAAACCCTAATTCAAAAATTAAGACAAAAATTCAAGGATGAAGATAAGAAATGTGTCAAACTTGAAGAAGTGGCAGAACCTTCAAAGGGAGATTATGAATCTTAGCAGCCTTCAGTTGACAATGAGGACAAAAATTCACTATCTATTCACAAAGAAAGCCAGCCTGTACAAAATAAAGCACCAGTCGAAGCACTCATTGGTGAAAAAATTGTTTTTTCAGAAAAGGTTTTAGGAGAGGAAGGAGATACTAAGGCCCAACAATGAAGCCCAATTACCATTTTATCTAAAGATGAAGGATACTTGTTGGAAGGAAATGAGCTGACTGTCACTGCTGAGACTAGGGTTGGCACACAAAAGGAGTTCAACAGTCAAGAGGATAAGATAGTGATGCCAAAGAAAAAGAATATCAAGGTTAAATAATTTGCCTCTATCAGGCATCAAAGAATAAATTTAAATATGATAGGAGAGCTTGCCCTAGGCTGGAGACCCAAAACTAGATCCAAAAACAAATTGAGGCTGAACATGAAAAAGCTACTAAACCCTAAGTTAAAGACAGAAGGGATAACTATGATTGATACTTCTTCTTTAGATGAAAAGATAGAATATAGCAAAGGGAAGAAGCCATTGAAGACAGAAGAAGAATCAAGCCTCACTCAGACTAGATTATCTGCTATGTTTTTGGAATTATGAGGTGAAATGTTGAAGGAACAATAGAAAGAGGACATAGAAGTTTCTTATTCTGAAAACAAGCTATTGATGGATGAAGTTGCACCTACTGAAATAGATAATCAAGAAGATCCAAGTGTTTATGGTGTTTCTATAGAGCCACTACCTAAGGATGAGGACATCTTTAGAAAGTTGAATATCCCATGGCTGCCTAGTGAATTGCAAAATACAACAGGAGGCAAGGCTTTAGACTCAGAAAAGAAAAATTTGCAAAGAACCATCAAATAGTATAAGCATCAAATGGAGTACATGCAAGAAACAAATGATGGTTTGATCATAGCTAATAGAATAATCAGGGAAGACTTAGAAGAAGTGAATAATCATTACCAAGAACTTATTGCAGTCTCTAAAGAGGCCCTAAAAAGGAAAAGAAACTCAGATTTACAGTGTGCAAAATTGAAATAGACTGTTAGAAGCCTACAACAATAGAATAAGGAGCTTACAAGAAGGATGACAGATATGGAAACTGAGCAACAGAAATCTAGGAAAAAGGCCCAAGCCTTAGATGGGATAGCTTTATTGGTAGAAGCTGCTAAAGACCTTTGAGCATTGTTAGCTAAAACAGTTACTTGTTATGTTTTTGAGGAATACTTTATTTTGTAATTATTATTTTTA
The DNA here is from genome assembly GCA_001517045.1 of Pseudotsuga menziesii. Classification (NCBI taxonomy): domain Eukaryota; kingdom Viridiplantae; phylum Streptophyta; class Pinopsida; order Pinales; family Pinaceae; genus Pseudotsuga; species Pseudotsuga menziesii. The sequence goes on from LPNX010472692.1 coordinate 450,551, forward strand.
CATTATCCTATCAATGAGTAGGCTAAAAATAGTTAGGTTTTAGACTCTAATTGATTTTTTGAAAAACAGTATTTAGGAGGGTCTCATAGAGAACAAGGGGTTCGATTTTTGGATGGCTTAAGGAAGTTTGTTGACTTATTGATGAGATAAGTACTTGAATCTCATGTGTATTTGATGAACAGAATTATGAAATATATGTCCCATTTTACCCTTTAGTCTGTGTTTTGGATTCATTTCTAGCTTGTTTAGCTATACAATTGATAATTTCATTGTTGGTTTATAATCTTTATGCTTGTAGTGCTTGTCAGTTGTAGATGAACTTCAATTTTATGTTCTGTTGGATACATGGTTTTTATATTATGCATCTCTATTCTTCTTTACTTGTGATTTAGTTCTTATTTGGCTTATGAATGTATTCCCTTTGGTCACCAAACTTCACAACCATAAAAATCTTCCAAAAACCCTTAAAACCTAGTTTATTTGATTGAATGTTTGAGATTGTGTTGGCTTGTTTCTTTGTAGTCTGGAAACAATTTCTGGCACAAAAATATTTGGTATCATTACTAGGGAACGAATTTGAAAACATATTTTTCCCTGGGATACTTATCATTTCACTGGTTTTAAGAGGTGAACTTAAACCAGCACATTTTTAAGGCTCCTTTTCACCATTTTGTCACAGTGGCTACCAGGGGAGTTGGAACTAGAAACATACCTATTTCACCATTGCAGTTAGGTGTTACAGATCCTAAACAGATATTGAAGGCAGCAAGAAATATTAGAAGGTCTCATTCATTGCCATCCCTATGTCACCCTGACTAGTTGAATGGTTCATAAACTTCATCTGTGTTGAGAAAAGAAGAAGAAACTTAACCTTGGTTAAAGCCTATAATTCCTGACAGTAGTTTCCAAGTTTTCACTGATCCTCAATCTTTTAGAAAATCTAAAACAACATCTCCTGGTAAGATACCTCTATTTCAGTTGAAAGTAGGTAAAAACCCTTTTCAGCCAAGTTCCAGAAAAACCTCTCCATCATCAAAGTCAGTTAGCCTTAAAATGGTAGCCCAAAATCATCCTATAGACATGATGGACCGAATGGTTGTAGCCAGATATGCACCATTGGTTTTGCCTCATCCTTTAAATGCACTGCCTGGAGGTGACTATTAGAAATATTTTCCTAGGTTTAATGGATAGGGGAAAACTACAGCTGAAGAACACTGGGAAGCTTTCCTTAGTTATGCTGATAACCAAAACATTGAAGCCAAGGATGTATGGATGAGAATGTTCATGTAGAGCCTTGATGGAGATGTTAGGAAATGGTTCAGGGAGTTTCCTACTAACTCAATCACTATCATTGAAGATCTTCATGATCTCTTCATGAGACAATGGGGTGACACCAAAGACCATACATACTACATAACTGAGTTTGGAGCCCTTAGGAGGAAAAAGGATGAAACTATTGCAGACTTTTCGAAGAGGTTTAACAAAATGTACAATAGAATTCCTGCAGAAATAAAGCCTACAAAAACATCTGCAAAACTTACATATGCAAATGATTTCAACCATGAATTTTCCTTACTACTAAGAGAAAGGAGACCTATTTCTTTACTGAATATGCAGGATGCAGCTTTGGAGGTAGAACCTAACATATTGGATTCCAATATATTGAAGAAGGAAACAGCACAGCAAATCTATGATAGGAAAGGAAAGAAAGAAGCATCCCTAGGAGGTTTAGCATCCCATTCTGCTGAAGGGAAAATTGATGAGATGGCTAAGTTGGTGAAAGTTTTGACTGCAAAATTAAACAAATTAGAGCTAGAGAAAAATTCCAGCAAGCCTGTTCTAGAAGGTGAAAGAAACCCTAACAATCAGAACCAATTCAGAAGACAGTTTTCTCCCCATTTCATGCCTAGAGAACGAATGAATAATGATATTCAGCGGGAAAGGAGAGAAACTGAGGACCAAAGAGTACCACCACCTCTTCAGAACAATGTTGCTGATGAAGAAGAGGTTGATGATGAAGTGATATTTGAAGATACTGACCAGGATATGAATCATTTTGGAGAAATATTGTCTGGGGGTTTTGTCACTGAAGAAGAGTTTCTGAATGCAGAATGCTATGATGCAGATATGTTCGAAACAGAGGATGATTTATGCCTAAAAATGGCTACTGTAACTACTGATGTCTGCCAAAATGAGCTCAAGAAAACTGTGAATCTGAGGTCAGGTCCAAAACAGGTTGTACAAAGACCAAAGAAGAAGGTATTTGTCCCTGCTAAGCAGCCATCTGATCCTATGACAGAAAAAAGAAAATTTTCATAAAAACAAAAGAAGAACATGGAGGTTGAAGAGGTAAATAAAATTGTGCAGAATTTCAGCTTGGAAAATGAATTAAGAAAGTTAAAGATTCCTGTACCTTTAACTGAATTAATGAAAAACCCTTCATATAAAGAATCAGTTCTTAAGATGATTAATTCAGCAAGCAATCATCCTATTTCTGATATGGTAAATTTGCAAGAAGAAAACCCTAGGATTTTCATTGGATCAGCCTTGGCTGAAAAGACTAAAAATGAAGGAGGTGCTTCACCTCCATTCTACATTACTTTGACATTTCATGAACAAATGATACATAATTGTTTGTTGGATTCGTGAGCATCACACAATTTAATGCCAACGACTGTTATGGAGGCTTTAGGCCTGAGTATCACCAAGCCCTATCACGATATGTATGCATTTGATTCTTGAGCAGTGAAGTGCTTAAGGGTAATAAAGGACATGGTTGTCAGTCTGGCTCAATTACCCATGAAAAGTGTGATCATGGATATAGTGGTAGCTGATATTACACCTAAATTTGGGTTACTTCTCTCTAGGTCTTGGGCAAAGAAAGTCGGTGGAACCTTATAAATGGATTTATCATATGCTACTATTCCTGTGTTTGGAGGAGAAAACAGAAGACTGTACAAAGAGCTTCAGTTTGCCTATATTGTAACAGATGACAAGAACCCTACCAACCAACCACTATATGTTGTTGATAAAGACCTGGGTACTTGCATGCTACATTTTAGTGATGATGACAATACTGCTAGTTTGTTACAAGTTGAAAGGGAATAGCCAGTAAAATGCAGCAAAGAACAGGAGGATGAGTTGTGGCAACTATACTTTGATGGATCTTCTTGCAAAGAAGGTGCTAGAGCAGGGGTTCTTCTTATATCCCCTGGAGGTGAAACAGTAAAGCTGATGTATAAATTAGAGTTTGTTACTACAAACAATACTGCTGAATATGAAGATTTTCTATTAGGATTAAAAGCTGCCAAAGATTTGGGCATTCAGCAGATTTCTGCATTTGGTGACTCCGAATTAGTTGTTCAGCAGGTGAAGAACAACTATCAAGTGAAGCAAGGTTTGCTTAAAATCTATCAAAATGAGGTATGTGACATGATTGAAAATTATTTTCTAGCTTTTAGCATCACCTATATTCCAAGATACCATAATCAGACTGTAGATTCATTGGCCTTGGCTTCTACACACTTTAGAATCCCCAAGACCACACAGTTGAGGTATCCCATTGAGGTTAGGTACAGACCATCTGTACCTGATAATGTAAAGTAGTGGAGAGTGTTCGAAGATGCCATCGAGATTAACAGGTTTCTAGAGCTTACTCATGAGTTTTCAAATTCCCTGATTGATCAAGAGGAAGATGAAGAGGATGGACAGGTGGAAGAGATTGTTGAAAATGAAATAGATGGACACAAAATCATTGAATTAAAAATTAATTTCATTCCAAAGGGTTTGGTACCTCTGGAAAGGATATTTTCAAAAGATGATACACTCTTAAAACCTGTTGTACAGTCCTTAGAAGAGAATGTGGTGGATTGTAACATTGGCTTTGCAGAACAGCCTAGAATGGTAAAAATTTCTAAAGCACTTACAGCTGAACAATGAAACAGGTACATTAAATTGTTAAAGGAACATGTTGATGTTTTTGCATGGTCTTATGAGGAATTAAGAACATATGACACTAGAATTATACAGCATAAAGTCCCTTTAAATCCAAATGTCAAACGTTTTCGTCAGAAATTAAGAAGGATTAATCCAGCCTTGTTTCCTGTTATTGAAAAAGAGGTGAAGAAGTTATTGGATGCCAAGATCATAGTGCCCCTTAGGTACTCTTCATGGGTGGCTAATCTAGTTCCTGTTAGGAAAAATAATGCAGAAATCAGGTTGCGTGTTGACTTTAGAAATTTGAACAGATCTTCACTAAAGGATAATTACCCTCTGCCTAAAATTGAGCAAATATTGCAGAATGTGGTCGGGGCACAGTGGATTTCAATGGTTGATGGTTTCTCAGGGTACAATCAAATTTCTATGCATCCTGATGATAAGGAGAAAATAGCTTTTACTACTCCTTGGGAAACTTTCATGTATGATAAAATGCCTTTTGGTATTATGAACGCTGGAGCCACTTTTCAGAGGGCTATGGACATTGCTTTCGTCAGTGAAAAAGACAAGTTTGTGGTAATCTACTTGGATGATATTACTGTTTTCTCACAATCAAATGATGGACATCTGAAGCATTTGAAGCAGACTTTCCTGAAATGTAGAAAATTTGGCTTGTCTTTGAACCCAAAGAAGTCACACTTTGATGTACAGGAAGGTAAATTGCTTGGTTATTTAGTCTCTACTGATGGTATAAGGATTGACCCTGAAAGGGTAAAAGCTATATTGAAAATAAGTTTACTGAGGAGTAAAAAAGATGTCCAATATTTCATTGGTAAAATCAACTTTCTGCGTTGGTTTATACCAAACTTTGCTAAGACTATCAAACAGATTACAATCATGCTAAAAAAGGATCAAGAAGTCAGGTGGACCACTGAAGCAAAGAATGCATTTGAGAAAATCAAAATGGCTCTTACTGAAGCTCCTGTATTAATAAGCCCAGATTTTACCAGAGAATTTCTTACATTCTCATTTGCATCAGAAGATACAATAGCAGCTATTTTGTTGCAGAAGAATAAGGAAGGACTGGAACAACCTATTGCATTCTTCAGCAAAACTCTTAGGGATTCTGAATTAAAATACAGTATCTTAGAAAAACAGGCCTATGCTTTGGTAAAAGCTTTAAAGTTTTTCAGAACTATGTTCTGCATTCTAAAGTTATTTCATTTGTGCCTAATGCTGTTGTAAATGATGTTTTGACACAGCCTGATAGTGAAGGGAAAAGAGGCAAGTGGATTGCTAAAATCATGGAGTATGATGTAGATATCAGACCTACCAAACTAGTCAAGGGGCAGGGTTTAGCCAAGCTGCTGGTTGAATCAAATTGTCAAGCTTTGGGATTGCAAGTGATGACTGAAGAGTTAGTACAAGAAGAAGATCAAGAAATCTTGGAAAAAGAGAAGATTATGGACTATTATTCAGCATCTACATGGTACACAGAAATTGTGTATTTTTTGTTTTTTTTGCAATGTCCTGAGCATTTAGATAGAAAAGCTACTAGATATTTAAAACTAAAAGCCACTAAGTATTGTCTAGTAGAAGAGCAGTTATTCTGGAAAGACCCGAGTGGTATTCTACTCAGATGCTTAGATAAATATGAAATTGAAGGAGTAATTTCTGAATCTCATGAGGATGCTTGTGGAGGTCACAAGTACTGGAAGACAACAGCATACAAGATTTTAAGAGCTGTGTACTATTGGCCCTCTTTGTTTGCAGATGTATATCAGCAGGTAAGAGCCTGTATCCCTTGTCAGAAGTTTGCTGGCAAACAAAAATTGATGTCATTGCCCCTAAAGCCTATTGCAGTAAGTGCTCCTTTCCAGCAATGGGGTCTGGATTTTATAGGGGAGATAACTCCATCTTCCTCAGGACAACACAGTTGGATTCTAACTACAACAGACTTCTTTACCAAATGGGTGGAATCCATCCCTACTAGGAATGCCACAGACAAAGTGATTATGGAATTTATTGAAGAAAATATCCTTACTAGGTTTGGGTGTCCTCAGAAAATAGTAACAGATAATGCAAAGGCTTTCAAGTCTAAGGCAATGGAAGAATTTTGTGAAAAGAATGGTATCTTGCTGAAGCATTCAATTCCTTACTATCCCCAAGGTAATGGTTTAGCTGAATTCTCAAATAAAAACATCATTCAGAGCATCAAAAAGTTGCTTAAGCATAATAAGAGATCATGGGATTCTATGCTGAAATATGCATTATGGGATGATAGGATAACAGTCAAACAAGCAATTGGAACTTCTCCTTTCCAATTAGCATATGGCACAGATGCAGTTTTTCCTGTTCAATTGGGTATCCCAGTGATGAAGTTTCTTCAGAATTTCCAAGAAGACCAAATGATATGCAGAGAAGGATTTATGAGATGATAGAGTTACAACAGAATAGGGAAAAAGTGGAAGAAAGAGCACAGTTATATAGAATGAAGATTAAAAGCATATTTGACAGGAAAAATAAAGAAAACACTTTCTTAGTTGGTGATATGGTTTTGAGGTGGGATGCTAGGAAAGAGCAAAAAGGGAAACATGGTAAATTTGACAACCTCTGGTTTGGCCCTTTCCTAGTGTCTAATATTTTGGAAAATAACACTTTTATCCTGCAATCTTTGGAAGGTGAGGAATTGTCAAGTCCAGTCAATGGACGATTCCTCAAGCATTTTTACAATCTTTGAGGAGATTTTTACTTTTCATTGTATATATTGGTGAGTAAAGCATAATAAGGACTCCATAACCCAATGGAAATTTTGCAGACTAGTAGATAGCAAAAGAGAAGGCACTGGTCTACAGGTTCTTGAAGCCTCATAGGGAGGACTTCATCCCGCAGCTAGAGCCAGATGTCAAGTCATAAGTTTTTTTTCTTCAGTCTTATATTTTGCTTGTGATTTTTGTTTAAAGCTTGCTCATTTGCTTACTTTTAGGAATTTTTGGTTTAGAGTGAATTTTTTATTTTTTGCCGTTAAGCTTTCATTATTTTTTGTTTTTCCTTACGACCTGAAGGGTTCTATAGGATATATGATGATTAATAGTTTCACAAATAAACACTAAGATCAAGGTTTACCATATAAACATTATTTAAAGTTGAGTTAATGGTAAAAAAGCACCGAATTTGATTTTTTAAATACTCTTGTAGCACAACGGTTAAAATTTTACACTGGCGCACTACAAGAATATCACGAGTGCAAAATTTATCAGTTTTTACGCCAAATTTGCCAATGATTTCGCTCCTGGATGACTAATCACATGTGTAGACAGGTTCGATACATGTTTCATCAAAGATAATCATGAAAATAGGTATTGGCTATGACATGAGAGAGATCATGGCAGTCAAAAGTTAGGGCTTGGAAAATCATGATAGACAATGGAATGAGGAACGATTGATGAGAAAGAGGTTCTCAGGTTAAGCATTACGAATCTGGTGGAGAAGTGGAATGAAGACACATCGCTAAGAATTCAGAATTTGCAGTTGAGGAAGAAATTTAGGGTTGTCTCAGCGTGACAGTTGGAAGTAAGCTGAAGACATGAGGCAACCTGGAGCATTAGATTCGATGTTCAGCTAGTGCAAGAATCAATTTTTAACACCTGTAGCAAGCCAAGAGTGAGCTATTCCATGTGCCTTAGTCATGGCCTATTAAATTGGGGGTTTTACTATTAAGGCTTATAATGTTAAATTGATTAAAGAAAACATAAATTGATATATTCAACAAACTCCCAACGATGATAGATCAGTCCAAAAGGTTTAGATGATCATCTTTGTTGTTAGTTAAGTTCAGCAGCAACTCTGTTAAAGATTTTTAATGCTCTGGATGACGTAAATTACCTAATCCTGGTACAAAACATTCACAGCATTGATAATAGTACTCACTGTTAAAAAATCACAGAAAAATAACCATGGGGAATACAAAGGAGAACTGACTGTCGAAACTTTGAAAACTTGAGAAAAAAAGGCTATTAGGTCACTCACAGGTTCTGAAAATTACACAGAAACATCATCAAGCTTTGGGAAAGCAGATGAAGAGGAGTGGGAAGACCAACAGGGCTGAGCCCACTGAACTGAATTGGACAAACAAGTTTCTAGGTTGTGATGACCTTTTTGAGAATGTTGGATGGTTGGACTTCTTCAAAAGGATTGATGGATATAATACCAAAGTTTCTCATAAATTTGCTCAATGTTATAGCCAAGATATAGTATCATTTGACACTCTGAAATTCAAATTAACTGTAGAGTTGGTGGCTGAAGCAATAGGGGTCAAGAATGAAGGAGAACTTTGGTTCAAAAAGGTGCCATTTACCTTCAATGCCCAAAGGTATCTATTTCCTGGCATTGTTCCAAACTGGAGCAAAGGAGTGCTCATCCAGAATTTCAGAGCTGAGTGGGTAGAGCCTATCAAGGTTCTACAAAGCTACATTACATGTGAAGGGAGGTATGCTTTTGTCTTTAAGTATCACTTCAGGTTCCTTCAGCACCTTGCTAGTGAATCAAGGAAGAATCTCCCTTTCTTCCTGTTAAAGAGTTTGCAGAAAATGTCAAGTAGGATCAAAGAGAATCATGACCACACTGCATAGTCCATTTTTCATCATGGATTGATCAAGCTTATTATCAGCACTGTTCTGCAAAGAGAAGGAAAGACTTGGGACTACTTTCTCTTTTGGTCTGAGTTCCAAAATAACCAGGAAGGACAGCCTACCAAAAAGCATGTTGATAAGGGACAAACCCTAATTCAAAAATTAAGACAAAAAGTCAAGGCTAAAGATAAGAAATGTGTCAAACTTGAAGAAGTGGCAGAACCTTCAAAGGGAGATTATGAATCTCAGTAGCCTTCAGTTGAGAATGAGGACAAAAATTCACTGTCTATTCACAAAGAAAGCCAGCCTGTACAAAATAAAGCACCAGCAGAAGCACTCATTGATGAAAAAATTGTTTTTTCAGAAAAGGTTTTAGGAGAGGAAGGAGATACTAAGGCCCAACAACGAAGCCCAATTACCATTTTATATAAAGATGAAGGATACTTGTTGGAAGGAAATGAGCTGACTGTCAATGCTGAGACTAGGGTTGGCACACACAGGGAGTTCAACAGTCAAGAGGATAAGACAGTGATGCCAAAGAGAAAGAAGATCAAGGTTAAAGAATTTTCCTCTATCAGGCATCAAGGAATAAATTTAAAGATTATAGGAGAGTTTTCCCTAAGTTAAAGACAGAAGGGATAACTATGATTGATACTTCTTCTTCAGATGAAAAGATAGAATCTAGCAAAGGTAACAGCAAAGGGAAGAAGCCATTGAAGATAGAAGAAGAATCAAGCCTCACTCAGACTAGATTATATGCTGTGTTTTTGGAATTACAAGGTGAAATGCTGAAGGAACAATAGAAAGAGGACATAGAAGTTTCTTATTCTGAAAACAAGTTGTTGATGGATGAAGTTGCACCTACTGAAATAGATAATCAAGAAGATCCAAATGTTTATGGTGTTTCTACAGAGCTACTTCCTGAGGATGAGGACATATTTAGAAAGTTGAATATCCCATGGCTACCTGATGTACTGTAGAATACAACAGGAGGCAAGGCTTTAGACTCAGAAAAGGAAAATTTGCAAAGAACCATCAAACAGTATAAGCATCAATTGGAGTACATGCAAGAAACAAATGATGGTTTTATCATGGCTAATAGAAGACTCAGGGAAGACTTAGAAGAAGTGAATAATCATTACCAAGAACTTATTGTAGTCTCTAAAGAGGCCCTAAAAAGGAAAAGGAACTCAGATTTACAGTGTGCAGAATTGAAACAGACGATTAGAAGCCTACAGCAACAGAATAAGGAGCTTACAAGAAGGATGACAAATATTGAAACTGAGCAGCAGAAAGCTAAGAAAAAGGCCCAAGCCTTAGATGGGATAGCTTTATTGGTAGAAGCTGCTAAAGACCTTTGAGCATTGTTAGCTAAAACAGTTACTTGTTATGTTTTTTAGGAATACTTTATTTTGTAATTATTATTTTGACATTATCCTATCGATGAGTAGGCTAAAAATAGTTAGGGTTTAGACTCTAACTGATTTTTTGAAAAACAGTATTTAGGAGGGTCTCAAAGAGAACAAGGGGTTCGATTTTTGGATGGCTTAAGGAGATCTCTTGACTTATCGATGAGCTAAGTACTTGACTCTCATGTGTATTTGATGAACATAATTATGAAATATAGGTCCCATTTTACCCTTCATTCTATGTTTTGGCTTCATTTCTAGCTTGTTTAGGTATACAATTGATAATTTCATTGTCGGTTTATAATCTTTATGCTTGTAGTGCTTGTCAGTTGTAGATGAACTTCAATTTTATTTTCTATTGGATACATGGTTTTTATATTATGCATATATGTTCTTCTTTACTTGTGATTTAGTTCTTATTTGGCTTATGAATGTATTCCCTTTGGTCACCAAACTTCACAACCATAAAAATATTCCAAAAACCCTAGAAACCTAGCTTATTTGATTGAATGTTTGAGATTGTGTTGGCTTGTTTCTTTGTAGTCTGGAAACAATTTCTGGCACAAATAGCAAGAATAAATTATAAATCGCAATGGCACTAATTAAAACCCCCTAATAAAAGTGAAGCCAATCCAAGCAAATTGAGGATCCCTTGCAAAAAGGCCCAAGCTGAAGTCGACCTCCTGTAGACAAGACAAAGATTCCCAAAAAATATATATCTTGCAACAATTTCCTGAATGCTAGGAATCAAAATAATTTCCAATCACCATCTAAAAACACTAGATGCAAAGGAGATCCAAGAAATGTCCACAAAAAAAGTTTTTCTATTATCCAGATCCAAGAGCCAAAGACTCCTTACAAATGAGAAGCTCTCTCCTTTAAATAGGAATGAGAGAACCAAAATCATAACCACTTTTCAAATGAGTGGCTAATATTAAAAGATACAAGTGTCTAATCAATGGTTGAGATTATCTCAACTTACAATACATGGATCAATATAACAATATAATATAAAAGTGGACTAAATCACACTAGGAGAGGGGATCCCACTCAACAAGAAATATATGAAGCACATGGTGGGTCCATGGAGTGTTAACTAACTCCATCTGTGTGTCCCCTTGGAACAATAAAAATAACCTAAATTTTAAACTATGAAATTGTGCCTCCTTGAGGAAATTGTGAGCCTCCAAAAGCTCTAGAAAATAATATAAATGCCCGAAAAATAGATGTGTTCCTATCCAGGTTCTGCAACTGCTGGAGAAGGTGTGGAATACATCACTCTCATCATCATAAATCATCCCATTCCATTTCCTTGCCTCAGTATCCCAAATCGTATTGTTCAGTAGCCATTTAATTTTTTTTAATCTGCCTCGGGAAAAGTGAACCTACCAAAACAACCTCCTAGGGTTCCTGTGTTATCCAACTGAGCCCACCAGGATCTCTAGGAGGGGTATACTATGGTACAATAGAGTGTATATACCCCCTATTCCCCATACAATGCCCTAGTAGATCCAACAAAATCATCTCCTTGCTCAGACACATCATCCAGTGAAGCAAACCTGCACCAGAGGGGTAAAATGAGCCTAACCATCTCTTTAAGTGCCCGAAACTGAAAACAAGCTACCTCAATGGAATTAGAAAGTCCAAATCCATCTAAGGTATATACTCATACCCTCTCCAAGTCTCTTCCTGATCATCTAGAATATCAAATAGACAAAATAATAACCTATAAATGATGAGATACCAATAATGTAACTCAGGATGACATCCATCTGTTGCAAGTGTTAAAAGGCTAAGACATGCTCTACAAATCATTTAAGTAACAATCATAACAAGTAGCAATCACTTCACTTGCCGTACATCAACCAAATACATATATAGGGTTTTATTTATTATAACTCAGACCAGAATTTCAAGACTATACTCACTTCATAGTTGTAGTCAATTTGCTAGTGAAGGGTGAAGGCTAAAATTCATAACGTTAGGACAAAGGATGAATGCCCACTCAACACTGTGACACTTTGGATATCGAAAGGGGATACTCACTATAGCCATATGCAAGACAAACAACAACAAAGGGGATGGTAGTGCCTCACAAATGGGTGAACTACTTCACGGTGCTTACTCACCTCAACAAATGCTCACAATCCAACTCAATACATGTAAGGCCAACAATCTTTAGATATACCTTTTAGGAACCATTGTTTTTTGGGAATTTGATTTTCCATAGCCTTTGTCCACGTATTTTTATATGGACTTTTATCATTTAGGCTTTATGCATTCATGTATGTTGAAAAACACTAATTTTCATGAATGTTTAAGATATTTCATTGTAATATTTTTCAGAGCCAATTTCATTAGGATAGCCTCGCATCCACGTATGTTGAAAAACACTACTTTTTAAGATATTGATTTTATTTCCAAATACATTTTATTGATGTCGGCACTATTGTTTCCGGTAAGAAAACACATCCTAGGAAATTCAGAACCAAACCATAAATAAACAAGGAGCCTTGTCCAACAAAGGTTCTAGTGGGGAAAGGTCCTCCTTGCCACAATTCAAGTAGTAAGTTGGGATAAAACACAACTTGCAAGGTAATGGATGGGTGGAGACAATGAATAATGAAACCAACACTAGCAAGACAAATTATGGTGGGAATAACTACCTCTATTCTTCCTAAGGAGGGTAAAACCAATGAGTATAAATCAAGAACTTCGAATTCTTAGTAGGGACATCAATCATAATATAAATACATCCAAGTCCACATATTTATATGAACGCCACATCATGATACTAAATGCCAACACATTTCACAAACATGAGTATAAGAGCAATGATAACCATAACACAATATAATATAAGCCAAGTCATAATCATGCAAATAATCCATCTGAATCAATATCTGTCCAATGAGAAAACACTGATGCAAATATGGGCACTACTAACTGTTCTGCACATGGCTAATCGCTACATCAGTCCTCAAATCTGAGTGTCCTCAGACTCAGTCCTGGCATGGGAGAGTGCTATAGTCCATCAAATAAATAATAATCCATCATAAATGCTCTTCTTAGCATCTTATATGTAGGGGAGCTGGCTGAAAAATGTATTGAATCTAAAAAATAGAATATGGTAGCCCAGCTACTATATATGTGATAACATCTGGATTTAGCTGGGACAAGTGCTCTACTGAATACAACGCTTTAGAACCTCATAATATTTAGTCCTTGTACACTGCTTCTCACAACCTCGATCAATCCTTCCAGCTATGCAACTACTACAAAAGTGTCACCGACTACCTGCAAAATGTCCAGAGCTATACCAAACTCAGAGACCGGTCGTCAGAACAATATGTTGATAAAATAAAATAATTAAAATAAAAATTTGTGAAATGGAAAAGAATAAATTAAATCTAATCTATAATCATAACTTTTAATAAAAGTTTGATTTTTATTGTGTAGGAAAAAGAAAAAGAACTCCAAACTATAATAAGAGCTTCAAAAAGTGAGCTTCAGGAAAATATGCAAGATTATACACTGCTGCCAGGAAAGGCTTAATCAGGTCCTATCTACTCTACCCTACTAGGCAAGAAAAGACTCAAGGCTAAGTGATGTCAGGGATGTATCCCCTCAAATAGCTCTGGTTGAAAGGATGTAAAATTTTATGTCTAGTACTAGTAACCAAAAAACATATGTCGCCTATGCAATGTTCCACATAAAATGGTCCAACCCAAATGTCATTAGCTTGCCTTGATCGGAAATACAGTAAGTGGTTCGGGATAAGGACTTGAATTCCTGTGGGAAATATATTCCTCTTCTCTGATTTAGGGACAACTTCAATGTTACGCATGATCATGGGAGGGACATCAGCAAGGTCTCATAGTTCTGGGGTGATAATAATTGAGCTCGCCCTGGAAGGAAATGTATCAAATATGGGTGTACCACCATCAATGGGAATAGCTATGCTGCCAACTAGGATCTCTCTAATCTCTCTTCTTGTCTCCTGGACATTTACATTAGGCCCTTCTTCATGAGGATACATTACATGCTTTACAGTTTCCCCTACAATCCAAAAGTATCTATCTTCGTCCAAGGGGTGAGGCATATAGGATATAATAGTATTATGGCTAGAACCTTCACCTATAGGAACATAAATGTGCTTGTTTTCTAACTTTGTTGGGACTACTTCCGGCTGAGATGCCGAAGAAATAGGATTGTGAGATATATCATGACTAGATGAATCAGGTGGCAAGTGGAAATTAGGGATGAGAGGATAGGCAGCTAAAACACTATTTGGAGGATCCAAAGGAGCCTGAAACATAGCAAGGTTGTTAAGACTAAAATCTCCTTCAGGTGCATCATTTATTAAAGCATCCTCTTCCCATCTTAGAGAGTTATCATAGACTTGAGTTAGGTTATCATCCTCTAAAGACAAATGACATAATAACCCAACAACATCAAAATAATGGGAGCCATTTGCTTCGTCATCAGCATCTACTACACCAGCTAACTCAGGAAGGTTTTCCCATGGGAAAATAGGTTTAATACCCTGCCTTTCCCTTTCTCTATTATGGTCAATTAAAGCAAACCATTCATTTACTCTACGAGGAATTCTCTCAATATTCCTGGCATTATCAATTTCATCAACTTCAAGTGTAGGATTTTGATCTTGATTTACTTCATTGTTTTGTTCCAGACCTTGAGGTTGGTTTTCATTTCTTCTCAATTCTTCTATATTCGTGCAACTTCAGCTCCTGGATCTTCTTCAGAAGAAGAATCAAAATATTCCATTTCCATGAACATGCCTTTAGGTTTCCCATAGTCCCACACTTCTCTTTCATCTTCCAGAATATTATCTTTGGCACTATTCAACAATTCATCTCCATATGTTTTTTTTATCCCTTCGTCAAAAGTCACCCAAATTATTTTCATGACAGGGTTCCCTATTGATCCTAATCAGAGCACCGTCATAGTTTGGGACACAAATATAAGATAAGTCCATCATGAGGTATCAACCTAGACTAGCTGCCCACTTCCTAGATAAAAGAATTCCATATGCTGGGGGAAAATCAATAACAACCACATCCATAATGGTGGAGATATATGAGCATTCAAATAGATCAGCTCTAAGGTTTTTGATCAAACCAAAGGATGGAACTAGCCTAGAGTCTATGCCACATACATTCCCATAGGGCCAATTCACTTCCAATCCCATCTCCTTCATGACATGCAAAGGCATTACATTCATAGCTGCTCCGAAATCCAAGATGAAATTATTTAGGAGCATGTTTTGAATGTGTAAGTTTAGGTAAAAGGGAGGGTGACCACCGTTCTTTCTTTCATAAATTGCAGACTAGATGTTGACAGGTGGATCACTTTCATCTTTGATAGGTTGCATCCCACTAGGGTTCTATATGTGACTAGATTCTAAGGCAACCTCAGGAGTCTTTTCCTGGCCAATGCCATCAAAGAAATCCTCTTCTTGGGTTTTTACGGAGGGATCCTTCATTAACTCAGTAACAAGGATATTACAGATTATCTAGCTTAGCTCTTTCTCTGTGTTGATGTTCAAATCAAAATTTCCTAAAGCAACATCTTTTTCTTCCTTATTATCTTCATTGATCACAATTTTTTTGTCTAAGAAAGAAGGTTCAGAATCAATTCTTCATTTATATATTCTAACCTGTGGTTGTTCCTTTGTTTTAGGGATATCTAAGGCACAACATGAGGGATTGGGTTCATCAACAAAATATTCCTCTTTCTCCCATGTCTCTTCTTTCAATATAATTCTTCCAAACCCATAATCAAAAGATAAATCATTTATAAGGTTGATGTTATTAGGTTGGTCATCAGGGTAGCTGGTGTTTGATGGTTCTTCTTCATTTTCATCACACTAATTAACATTCTTCATCTCAGAGCTTTCTAGATAGTCGGATCGTATTCTATTGGGATCTCTCTTAGGACCTCTATTGTTGTTCCAACATATTTTAGGGCCATAAGGATTTCTATGTCTCTAGGGATCGTGAAAAATAGAAACACTCTTTGTAAGGACAATTAGTTGTTTCATCGTCTCTTTTTTTGTTAGTTGTTTAGTAATTATGGGATGAATCATAAATTCTTGGAGTAATACAGCATGTCAATGCATCCTTCAAATTTAAATATTAGTGCACGTGCTACCATTATCCTTTTCCCGTCGAACCAAAATTTGTCTTATCGATCCTCAAGAAATAATAATTAAAGATGTGAAGTCAGCCTAAATTGGAAAAATCATGGGTGGCAGAAATTCTAGACAAATTTGAAGGAGTTGTAGCCCGAATGTGAACAAATCTGGAGGAGTTCTAGCCACAATCCATAGTTAAAGTCATCCAAATTAGCGAAGTTGTAGCTGCTAAAAAGAATAAAAGTAGGAAAAATTTCAATAGATTCATGGCTACTGTAACGGAAAAATGGTCGATACTTTACGATGTTGTAGCTGCAGAATGGGAAAATAGGAAAATTTTTTATGATGTTAAAGCTATGAAACATGAAAATAGGAAAGGTTTTTATGGTGTTGCAGCGTGATGGGACGGAAAAATAGGCACAATTTTACAGTGTTGCAGTTGCGAAATGGGAAAAATAGGCAGGGTTTTACGGTGTTCCAGCTGAAACAGGATGGAAAAATAGGCATAGTTTTACGGTGTTGCAACTATGAAATGGTAAAATAGGTGAGGTTTTATGGTGTTTCAGCTACGACAGGAAGGAAAAGTAGGAAAATTTTGCAGTGTTGCAGTGGCACCGAGCTGTTCATCATTCAAATTTTATTCTGTAAGGAACTCTTCCAGAGAATAGAAAATTATGTAGGGGCTCATGGTTGTCAGGTCCAGTCATAACCATTGCTCCTTGAATAAATTCTTGAACATATTCTAAAAAAAACAATCAAGTGTAAAGGAAGAAAAAAAACGAAAAAGGAAATAATCATTAGTTTATTTATGTACAAAAATTTTGTGTAGAAATTGCAGCGACTTTATAAAGATTGACAGGGGCAGATAAAGATTCCTGCCCTTGCTCCAACTTTTATCCCGGATCAGCTGCGATCTATGAAACAAATGCATCCCTCAAAATTGGTTTATGAAACAATCGTAGCCTGTGACCGTCAGAGAATAATGGTGCATGATTGTCATCGATGGTGACCAGGCGGATTGTTCCGTTGTCGAATACTCTGTCTATCAAATATGGACCTAACCATCTTGTGTATAGCTTACCTTTAAAGTCTCTTTTGAATCTTGAATCATATAATAGTGCCCAGTATCCCTCATAGAAGACTCACTTCTTGATGAACCTATCATGCCAATTGGATCTTTGTTGCTGAATTAATGTTGTCTGATCCATAGCAACTATGCATTTTTCCTCAAGTTCATTCAATTGAATCAATCTATTCCTATGGGATTCACTTACATATACGTTCACTACCATGGATGTCTTCAAGGTTTTGATTTCAAATTCAATGGGTAGATAATGCTTTTTCCATACACCAAGTCATAAGGTGATTAACCTATAGTATTGCACCATGTAGTACGATATGCTCACAGTGCTTCCGTTAGTCTGTCATCCCAGTCTCTGCAATGGATCCTGACTATTTTAGTGAGGATAGATTCAATAACTTTATTTTTACATTCCACCTAGGCATTGGCCTGGGGATGGTAAGGTGAAGTTATCCTATGCTAAATATGGTACTTCTGTAGCAAAGCTTTGAATTTGTGTGACAAAAATTCTGGTCCTCCATCTATGATTACTTCCTTGCATATTCCAAAATGAGTAAATATTTCTCCATACATGAAACCTATTACATCCTGGTCATTGGCCTTCATGAAAGCCACAGCTTCTACCCATTTTGTCATGTAGTCGATGCAAAATAGAATGTAATCTTTCTGTTTTGAATGAGGATGGATAGGCCCAACAAAATCTAAGGCCCATCTGTCAAAAGGTTCCACCACCAACTGTGGTAGAAGAGGCATTTCATCCAATCGATTCAGTTGGCCCATTCTTTGACAGATGTCACAAGACTGGACATATTTCCTGGCATCCCTGAAAAATGTTGGCCAATAATAAACCATTATCAACACCATAGGACTTGTCCTCCTATCTGCAAAATGTCCCCCACATGGCTCATCATGACAGGCCTTCAAGATATGGAAGACTTCATCCTCCCTTACACATATCTGTAACTCAATATCAGGATCTATGTAGAAAATATGTCCATCTATCTAGCAATACCTGGCACTTTGTTGAATAATATTTCTTTTCTCTCTTTTTGACAAGTGTGCCAAAATATTACCTACAACCAAGTAGTTAGCAACATCTGCATACCAATGGGAATGAGCTACAACTGCAAATAAGTGTTCAGCTGGGAAAGAATCCTCAACTGGTAGGCTATTATCACTGTTAGTAAAATGAGATAAATAATCAGCAACAACATTTTTTTTCCCAGATTTTATAGCTCAAAATGACACATCTCTTCCTGTCACCACTTTCCCATGATTCTGTCGCATGTTGACACTTCCATGACGACACTTCAAGAAAGTCACTCAAAGTCACTAAAAAAACACTTAACTTGGAGGACCCATATCTTGAGTTTTGTAACTCTGTTTGACCCCATATCTAAACTATTGGAAAGGTATTTCTCTTAGCTAAAACTTTCCAAAAGACACCAAAGTCTTAAAATGCCCAAAACTACCCTAAATTTTTTTTTTTTTTATGTGTACGCAAGTTTCCTTAAGGAAATCCGCATATGTACGTGAGTTGCTATATATAATAGTCGCGTACGCCTTAAATACACAACATTATACATGGAAACCCACATATAATTCCTCATGTATGTGAGTGTTGTTTCTGCAACCTGCGTACACCTCCTGAAGATGTTAAAAAAATACGTATTTTGAAATTCGGGTAGTTTGGATAGTTATGCAACTGACTCCTTCAGTTGTAAATACTTTGTCTTCAACCCTATCTCTTCATTAATCATATAAATAGAGGTAGGGAGGTCCATGACAGGAGACTTGAATCTTTGCATCATTATGCTAGAGGAATCGAGACTCTCTTTGGCGACACCTTTGCCTTAGCAATCATCCCCTTGTGTTACAGATCTTGGAGGCTAAGTTCCTTGGAGAAGAGAAGCAGCAGAACCAAATCAAGGTTTTGTGAGGTGCCAAACTTGAAGAGAAGGTATACTTGTACTTGTTTTCAAGATTAATAAAGATGTGATTTCCTTCTTCTTCCCAAATCATTGTTCAATGTGTGATTGAATCTCTGTTTATAATCATATGATGATGTTAGTCAGATCATTATTTCATGTTTATTTGATTATCATTTCTTTATATGTGGTCATATTGGTTTGAGGAAGGTATAATTCTTTTTGCAGGTCTCTTGGAGCTAGAGGAGCGAAAGGAGCAAGAAGAGGATTGAAGGGCTGCTTGGATCAACCTTCATTTGGATAAGGTATGAACCAATATAATCTTTGAATATTGTTTATATATACTTGCAAAACCATTTGCATCCACCTTTAAACCCCAGTATGTTGATGGCATCTTAAACCCTAGCCATAGGAAACTTTCCTTTACAACAGAACTAGCGACTTCGCTGGGGAGAGCCTTGTCTGTTTGGAGTTTCTCTATCTTTCATTCAGTCTTTTGCAATTATTTCAGGTCTTTCTTGCCACTTAGGAAGACCTCCCTTTCCTTCCTAAGGAAGTTTTTGACCTTTTTTGGGATTTTTTCCACCCATACGCGAGTTGCAAACTGAACAGCCGCGTGTCTGGTTTGGTACACATGACTTTATAGACTGTCAACCCATGTATGATACATGACTTGTCAATGGTACAACTCATGTGTTCTTATACATGTGAATTGCTGTATTGTCAACCCACATATGACACATGACCTGTCAGTAGTGAAACTCACGTATGCCCCTTTAAACAATCTTTTTTCCTCATATTTGTGGTTTTTTCTGTTGTTGTGGTATTTTTGGTAGGTCTTTTGGTGTCCTCTGCAAGTGCATGAATCCAAGGTGTTGAAATATTGTAACTTCGAAGAATATTCTATATATATCTTTTGTGGTCCCCGATGGTCCTACGGGGAGAACCACTTGTATTACTTTGTACCCCAATGCTTCTAATTGGAAGAACTAATAAGAGTCATGAGGTAGTCCCCTCTAATTGTAAAGGTGGGTCATTAGCACCCCAGTGTGGTTATTTGATCCTACATGTGTAACTCAAGCCTACATGTCAAATGAGTTAATTCAAGTGAATGGATGAATATAAATAGAGGTGTGGTGCTCCTCATTTGACACACACACACACTCTCACTTGTGTAGTGCATTAGTGGAGAAGAGAAGTAGCTAGAGAAGGAGTAGGATCAGGATTTGATCTCCTTGTTGGTTTTATCTTTTATCTTTTGGGGCATCTATATTGAGGAAGCTTTTGCTGGGTTTTTCCCTTTAGGGTTTTCCTAGAATAAATATTTGTGTTCTCCTTTTGTATGGTTGTGCTTGTCTATCTTTCAGTGATCCTGTTTATATGCTTTTGTTATGAAATTGAAATGAAATACTAATGATCCAGCTTAGCATATGAAAATTTAACATGGTATCAAAGCCACCCTGAAAGAAGACATTGTGCAGCTAAATAATCTAGGGATTCTTATTTTTTGGGTCTCTATCCATGATTGATCAACAAAAGAAGGCTAGACTGACTCTCCATTGAAGGGCGCATCTTTCTGTTGAAGCGGAATTTGATTCCGAGCATTTTCAGTTTTCGTGCAGAACATTAGGGATTTCTACAGAAGAAGAATTTTTGAGTGAGCCCAGCATAGGATTTTTCTCCTCATCAAAATCAAAGTTTAGAGACCTGGATCAAGAAATTTTGTTGGGTGAAACTCCGGGAATGTCAAACCCTAGTTTGACCCCGATCTAGAAAAACCCTAAATACTAAAGCTACTAAGTTTTGGTACATTCACTATATCCTATGATTGGCGAAGGATCAAGAGTTGAAAATTGTACATGCTAAATATAAACTCCCTATTTACACTGTATCCAAAATTCAGCCTCAGATTCACTGTATTCTGGTAGATATGATCCCTCCAATTTAGGGTTCCAGCCTCTTCCAGAATTCATCCCTAAACAGGACATCTGGGGAGAATTGTTGTAGCGTGGGCTACATAAGTCCAAATAGAATTCTTGAAGATTCTATGGAAATATAACAGACTTTAATTTTAGTGGTCCAAATTTCTGAATCTGAAGATGAACCAGTGACATGTGGCATGTCGTACAACTTCATTGTTCTGAACAGTCTTGTAACAGGTCACCTTGGGAAAATGACCATAAATCCAAATTGGTGAAACCAATTATGATGAAAAATATTGTGTTGGATCAGGGACATGCGAGGTTACCTCATTATGAAATTTGAAATATATAGGAATAGTATTTTCAGTGATATCACAGAAACAGTAACAGGCATTTTTGCAGAAGAAATTGGAAAACTAGGGCTTCCTGTTCTGAGAGCTTCCCTCCACTGTTTTCAAAAAAGGAGTACATTGGACAGCTCCACTTGAAGCGATATATCTTTATATCCAATGAAATATGAAATATTCAAAGTTTTGGGAATTAGGTTTTCTCTGACAAACCCTAGATCATCCAGCTCCAGAAGCAGGATGGACACCTCAAATCGGTAAGATCTAATCTTTTGCTATTTGCTTTGAGGTTCTCATTTCAAAGTGATCTATCAGATCAGCTTGATGATAAGCTTGGTGAAGTTGAAAAATTCCAAGCATGAAATTATTTGATCTCTCTGAAGAAAATGAATTGGACACCTACATGAGTAGAGAGGTTCCAGTTCTAGAGGGAGATGAGCCTCAAATCCTTACACAAGAAGAACTTGATCAAGGCCAAGAAGATAATTGTTGATTCAATCACGGATCAACTTGTACCACAAGTCTCTTCCCTAAAGACACAAAAGATGTTTGATTCCTTGATCAAGCTATTTGAAGATAAGAACATAATTCAGAATATGGATTTGAGAAAACAGTTGAAGAATGTGAAGATCCAAAATGCATAACAACTTGAAGCTGTAGAAGAAGAAGTAAAGAATGGCCTCCCATGATCATGGGATTCATTCATGTGAGAAATGTGTGCCAAAAGGAAGTGATTACTTTCATTTGACTCCGGGAAGAAGAAGAAGCTCATCTCATAAGAAGAGAAGAAGAAAGATGGGAGCAAATTGAAGATCAAGCTCTCACCATTCAAAGAAGATCCTTGAAGTGATGAGGAATATGAAGAACTCAATTCTTGACGAACCTCTTATCCATATTATCATTTGGATAAGAAATGATGATTTCATGGATGAAGAAGATGATGAAGCAGAATGATCAAGAAGGAGTCTACCCATGAAACAAACAAAAGATAAGTATTCAATTGTCATTTAATGATATTGTTTTGTTATGCATTTGATTATATTCAGTTGATGTGTTGCTTGCATTCATGTGATGGGTAAGTAGCTCATGGTTCTATACAAATATCCATTGTTACTTATCTAGAATGAAACCTATTTGCCGACATATTGGATTAGTGCACAATCTCAATGATGTCATGGTAGATATGGAAGGAATATAGAAAGTTTCTGTGAGATATGGATGAATGTTGTATTGGCTAAATAGTTGTATGATGCATAAGAATTTGTTGTTATGCATATGTAGTTCTAACCATGCAACTAGTGTATTTGAATTGTAGGAAAGGTCATGTACAACCTCCTAAAAGAAAAGAAGGATGAGACTTGTTCCGAAGAACAAGTGATGACAATTCAATAAACATGAATCTAAAGCTCCCATGGTCAGAGACACCATGACGAAAGAAAGAGCTTCAAAGAGTGGTAGATCCACCCCGAAGGATGAAGACCACCATGGGTATGAGAGATAACTCTAGATGAAGAAAAAAATGGTATGAAAGAAGCTATGATCAAAGAATAACAGTTGATTATGGGGAATTATGTATATGATATGATTTCGAGACATAAAGGGAAGTACGTAGTATCTTCCATATGGATCTGCAAGAACAAGTGTACAAAGCAAGAATCATGATTTGCCTCAGAAAGAATAGACTATGACATGACATACTATATTGACCATTATATATCAAGCATAGAATCCTCTATACAGAATGAAGAAGGAAGATAATACTCCACTTTAGGGGGAGTGACTACAGAAGATATCTAAGTTTGACACGTTGAAGATAGATGGACTCATATATGTAAGTTGAAGAAGGGCCTCTATGGCATGAAGCAAGCTCCTAGAGCTTGGTATGGCAGTTTCCTATCAATTATAGGTTTTACCAAGAGTAAAGTTGATCCTAACCTTTATCTCAAGGTTGTAGAAGATGAACCTGTCATCCTGTTATTATATGTGGATGACTTATTCTTGACGGGGAAGGAGAAATAGATCATGGAAAGCAAGAAGAAAATAGCAGAATAATTTGAGATGAAAGACCTTGGATTAATGCACTATTTCCTAGGTCTAGAAATATGACAAAGTTAACTAGGGAAAGTATGCGATAGAGATATTGAAGAGATTAAATATGTTGAAATACAAAGCCATGGCCACACCCATGGACTCCAACCTGAAGTTGGTAGATGATGACTCATCAGAGTTAGTAGATGTGACTCATTACAGAAAGATCATTGGGTCATTGATGTACTTAACAAATACCAGACCAGACATTTGTTTTGCTGTGAACACCTTAAGTCAATATCTTGTTGAACCAAGATGGGTTCACCTAGTAGCTGCAAAACATGTGATGAGATATCTGAAAGGGGATATAGACCTTGGTCTATACTATGATGGTAGCCATGACTACAGATTGTATGGCTATACAGATGCAGATTGGGTTGGAAGTATCTCAGACATGAAAAGCACATCAGGTAGATGCTTTTGTTTGGGGTCTGCTATGAGTTCATGGTTTAGCAGGACACAGTCCAGTGTTTCTCTTAGAACAACAAAAGCAGAATACATAGCATATTGCTCTGCTAAGTTGTGAAGCCATATGGGTTCGGAAGCTAATATCAGGTCTCCTTGATCTAAAGATGGATACTACATTGATTCTATGTGATAACGAGAGTTGTGATAATAGAAAACCCTTTGTTCCGTTGTAACACATAGAAATCCGATATTTCTACATACAAGATAAAGATGTAGATGATGATGTTTCAGTATTCTTATACTGAAGATATAGATGATGCTTTCAATATTCACATACTGGAGATATAGATGGTGATAGTTTAGTATTCACATACTGAAGATGTAGATGATGATGGTTTAGATGGTGATGTGCTGATGAAGCCTTTGTCTCGAGTAAAGTTTGAACACTTTTGAGACAAGCTTGGTGTGGTTTGGAAAGACCTTCCTTGAAAGGGGGAGTAGTGATGTTGTAATGGGATTGTATCATCCTAGGAAATATGTCCAGAAGTGATCTGGAGACCTCGATCTTCAAGAATGAAAAGGGATTGTATCATCCTAGGACATATGTCCAGAAGTGATCCGGTGACCTCGATCATCGAGAATGTAGCAGGATTGTCTCATCCTTGAACTTCGATTCAGAATGGATCTAGTGAACTTTGGTCATCAAGAAGGTGGTAGGATTGTATCATCCTTGGACTTCGCTTCAGATCGGATCCGGTGAAATCCGTTCATTGAGAAGGTGGCAGGATTGTATCATCCTTGAACTTTGGTTCAGAACGGATCCGGTGAACTTTGGTCATCGAGAAGGTGGCAGGATTGTATCATCCTTGAACTTTGGTTCAGAACGGATCCGGTGAACTTCAATCATCGAGAAGGTAGTAGGATTGTATCATCCTTGAACCTCGGTTCAGAATAGATCCAGTGACTTTGGTACTCAAGAACGTGTGTTGATCCCGTAATTCCAATAGGAAGGATTGTCTGAGTTCCACAACTGTGTTGATCCCGTAATTCCGAAAGAAAGGATCGTTAGTAACTCTGTAAAGACCTAAATCCTGTAATTCTGAAAGGAAGGATCATTGAATTGATCCCGTAATTCCAATAGGAAGGATTTTCTGAGTTCCACAGATGTGTTGATCCCATAATTCTGAAAGGAAGGATCGTTAGCAACTCCGTAAAGACCTAAATCCTGTAATTCTGAAAGGAAGGATCGTTGGTAGCTCCGTAAAGACTTGATCCCATAATTCCAATAGGAAGGATTGTCTAAGTTCCATAGATGTGTTTATCTCGTAATTCCAATAGGAAGGATTGTTTGAGTTCCACAAATGTGTTGATCCCGTAATTCCGAAAGGAAGGATCGTTAGCAACTCCGTAAAGACCTAAATCACGTAATTCCGAAAGGAAGGATCGTTAGTAGCTCCGTAAAGACTTGATTCCATAATTCCGAAAGGAAGGATCATCTGACCTCCACAAATGTGTTGATCCCATAATTCTGAAAGGAAGGATCATTAGTAACTCTATAAAGACCTAAATCCCGTAATCCCAACAGGAAGGATCGTCTGAGTACCACAGACATGTTGATCCTGTAATTCCGAAAGGAAGGATCATGTTGATGTTTTGATGATGATCATGTTGATGTTTTGGTGACGTTGATGTTTTGATCATAATGATTTTATGATGATGATGTTGTACTGATAGAAAGATCAGAGTGTGATGATGATGATATTTTGATGTTTTGATGATGTTGATGTTTTCATGATGATGATGATAACTGATCAAAATATCAGAGTATGATGATGATGTACTGATCAAACGATCAAGAGTATGATGATGATGATGTACTGATCGAAAGATCAGAGTGTGACGATGATGATGATCAGTATGTGATGATGACAACATATTGATCAAAAGATCAGAATATGATGATGATGATTATGTTCGAGAGTTGAAGTATGATGATGGTGCTGATCACGATGTTACTAATCAGAATGTGATGATGTTGCTGATTGAAAGGTCAATATGCTGAAGATGTCTTTGCTGATCGAAAGATCAAAGTACTGAAGATATTGCTGATCAAAATGCTAAAGATATTGGTGATGATCGAAAGGTCAAAGTGCTGAAGATGTTGCTGCTGATCGAAAGGTCAAAGTGTTGAAGATGTTGCTAATCGAAAGGTCAAAGTGCCAAAGATGTTGCTGATCGAAAGGTCAAAGTGCTGAAGATGTTGCTACTGATCAAAAGGTCTAAGTGCTGAAGATGTTGCTGAAGATGTTGCTGATCAAAAGATCAAAGTGTTGAAGATGTTGCTGATCAAAAGGTCAAAAGATGCTGATGTTGATTAAAGAGTTTCCGTCGTCAAATATTGAAGATGAAGACTATATGATGTTGAAAAGCTTCCAATGATTTATAGATGTGTTACCCTGATGATGTTGATGATGTCCCCTATCTCTCTCCTACTATTATTGTTGTTGATGTTGTTGTAGAATACCCTTCTCATTAAGGGGGAGTGTTGAAATATTGTAACTTCAAAGAATATTCTATATATATCTTTTTTGGTCCCCGATGGTCCTACCGGGAGAACCACTTGTATTACTTTGTACCCCGATGCTTCTAATTGGAAGAACTAATAAGAGTCATGAGGTAGTCCCCTCTAATTGTAAAGGTGGGTCATTAGCACCCCAGTGTGGTTACTTGAGCCTACATGTGTAACTCGAGCCTACATGTCGAATGAGTTAATTCAAGTGAACGGATGAATATAAATAGAGGTGTGGTGCTCCTCATTTGACACACACACACACTCTCACTTGTGTAGTGCATTAGTGGAGAAGAGAAGTAGCTGGAGAAGGAGGAGGATTAGGCTTTGATCTCCTTGTTGGTTTTATCTTTTATCTTTTGGGGCATCTATATTGAGGAATCTTTTGCTGGGTTTTTCCCTTTAGGGTTTTCCTAGGATAAATCTTTGTGTTCTCCTTTTGTATGGTTGTGCTTGTCCATCTTTCAGTGATCCTATTTATATGCTTTTGTTATGAAATCAAAATGAAATACTAATGATCTAGCTTAGCATATGAAAAATTAACACAGGGAGTTAGTGTCATCCCTTTTGGTTGTTCTTTATCGATGTGGTAAGCCTTTTTATATCATTAGGGTTTGTTCTTTGCTCTTTCACCCACCTCCTTTGCTTGGTATGATTGTTGGCTTATGTTTCTGGTCAGCCTCTGTTAGTGATCTTTGTCTGAAGTCAGAAACTTGTTGGTGTTTGTTTCCTTCTTCTTTTGTTGGTTAACTTCACCGTGCGAAAATAGTTGACTTGTCTTTTATGCAAGATTTCCTTCCAAGTAGGGTTTATACTGACTTTAGGGCATTCTAGAGTTTGTTTGGTGGTTGTATAGCAGAGTTTCTTTTGCTTTGTTCTTGTCATCTACATGCTTTTGTATGTAGGTAGTTTTTCTTTTTCATTTATAAAAGAAAAATAAAAAGAACATATAGTGTTTTAATATGCATGTATATTAGAGTTTTGTCTTTAATGCACTGCATATCATTGTTTTTGAAAAAAATAAAAAGAATTTGTTCTTTTGTGGCTTTCTAATTTCTATTTGAAAAAGAAAAAGAGAATAGTTTTTGCTTTTTTCATTTCATATCTCTTTTCTTAGTCATTTCGTTTCAACTTTGAGTCAAAACACCACATAAGTTTTACGCCATTTACCCTCTGACTAAAAAAGGCCCTTAAAATAAACTATATAATTTAAAAATTATTAGTAAGTTTTATTTTATAGGGTCATACACCAACTAGCTTAGGCTAGACTTGTGGGATAGGGAGTTTAAACTCCCCACAAGTGTTAAAATTCAAGCGTAGTTTTCCAATCACTAGGTAAACCCTTTTCTATGTTGATTGTATCTGGGAAGCTCCTCTCAAACGAGATTTAAGCACGAGGCCGCATGGAGACTTGGACTGAGGAGATAACCCTCCAATTCCTTGTCAAAGCATAGACCAAGGTTTTTGCACATCTGGGGATTTTGTCTTAGACAGGGTTTTGTGCTTTGCTACCCTGCCCATGCGTATGAACCAAGCTTGCGACTGTCCCCACAGAATATCAATATAGTTAAGGTATCCTTTAGTCACTTTGACATCTAGGGTTCATACACATGTACACCGGAAGGATATTTCTGGTTGACCTTGGATGGGCTTGGAAGGTAACCCTGGTAGAAGGTGTGGGATGGTGGTGGGTGATTACTCCACTTGTGCCTACGAACATCTACTGGGACACCAAGTAACTATATATCATATTTCTTCTAGAAATCATATCTTATACCTATTTTTCTATTTGGCTTTAGGAATTTTAGTGAGTGCTCTGTGGTTTATCTATACTTAGCTTGCCTTCAGGTGTACGCTTTGTACTTTTGGTTTTTTGTCGACTTCAAACTTTGTATCCTTGTTTGAAACTATGGATAACACCCCTTTGAACACCAACCAAGAGATCCCCATGCTTGTAACTCCTTGTACTATTCCTCTCACAGGAAATGTTGGTGTTCCTTTGATGGCCACCTTGAATCTACCTAGATTCACCCTAGGGCTATCGGTGTGGTTGTTTTCCACTCCAACTTTCTTGAATGATCCTAGTGCTTCTCAAGTAAGCTCCTTATATCAAGGGCATCAAAACATTGCTTCCCCTTCACCTGTAGTTGATTCTCCCCCTCCTTCTACCTCATGCGATGAAAGTACTGATACTAGTAACCGACAATATAAAAGGAGTAAAAGAAGGAGGAATAGGAAGAATTCAAATAAGAAAGGGGGCACCTGTTCAACCTCTGGATTTCAAGTTGAACCTCACCACCCAGCCTCTGCAGTTCATGCTGGGGGCACATATCCAACCTCTGTAGGTCATGTTGGATCTAAGCACTCAACCTCTGCAAGTCAAGTTTATATTCACCATCCAGTGTCTATTGATCATGCTAGTGGGATCCTTCCAACTTGTCTAGGTCACATTGGATCCAGTCACTTAGCCTCTGTACTTCATGCTGAGGGCACCCATTCAACCTCTGATGTTCAAGTTGAACCTCCCCATCCAACCTCTGTAAGTCATGTTGGATCCATCCACCCAACCTCTGAAGTTCATGCTGGGGGCACACACTCAACTACTGCAAAGCATGTTGATCCTAACCATTTAACCTCTGTGGTTCATGCTGGTGGTGCTCATCCAACCTTTGCAAGTCATGTTGGACCCAATCTCTTAGCCTCTGCAAGTCATGCTAGGGGTAGTCTCTCAGCCTCTATGGTTCATGCTGAAGACAATCTGTCAGCCACTGTGAGTCATGTTGACACTGTTGAAAAGACTAACCATTCAAAACACAAGCCCAAGTTTCCTTGTAAGCTTTGTGAGGGAGACCACCTTACTTATAAATTCCATTCTATCATAGAGGTGTGAAGAGTTTGGTTTCATGGTCATCCCATTTTTGAACATTCTGAAGCTTTTCAACAACCAACCTCTCTTATTTAGGTTGGACCCAGTTACCCAGCCTCTGGTGGTCATGCTGGGAGAAAAATATCAACCTCTGTAGGTCATGTTGAGAGCAAACAGTCAGCCACTACTAGTCATGTTGACACGGTTGAGAAAATGGGTCGTTCAAAGTGAAAAATTAAGTTCCCTTGTAAGCTATGTGAGGGAGATCATCTTACTCACCAGTGCCCTACTATCGCAGAGGTGCAAAGAGTGTGGTCTAAGACTTAAGAATTTCCTTCTCCTGACCAACCTATAGCTTCTAAACAACCTACTCAACCTTTGTTTGATCAAGTGGTTGAACCAATCTCAGCTTTGGTCGATCCCACTCTTCTTTCAGAGAGTGATCCTGATGTGATTGAACCAACGTCATCTTTGGTCAATCCCGCTCTCCCTTCGGAGAGTGACTTTCACAAAGCGGTTGAATCGATTCCGTTGTTGATCAATCCCACTCTTCCTTTGGAGAGTGAAGTGTCTGCTAGTCACATTTTCTTCACTACCAATTCAAAACTTACTGAACAAGGGGGCACTGAACTCGTTTCGAATCAACCCCCACCAAGCTCTTGGACTGCTTCCTTTGATTGGGATAGCCTAGTTGAGTTGTGCCTTCCTTATGATGCACCTTTCTAGATAAAGGTCAAAGTTGAACCTTACACGATTGTTCATTGTATTGTTGATGAAGGAGCCTCAATTAGTATCTTGTCTGCTTGTGCTTGGCGAGGCATGGAATCTCACAGCCTTATGTCGACTGCTAGTCAGTTACTGGCGTTTGATAGAAGAAATTGTATAGCCTTGGGAACTCTTTCTCAAACATCTATTACTTTGGGTGGGAAGACCATCTTGGTTGACTTCATGGTGATAGAAGACCCCTTGCACTTCAATATGCTCTTTGGACATGATTATGTCTATGCCATGCAAGTTGTGGTGTCAACATTCTTTCGTGTGATGTACTTTAATCATGGCAAAGAAATTGTCACTATCGATCAGTTGGATTTTCTTGATCCGTCTCTTGACCCAACTAGAGACCAGGTCTTTCCTTTATTGATTCCCAGTGTTTATATAGACACTACCCCGCCATAGGTGAGCTATGTGGCCTCATGTCCTTTGCGTTCAATTGCTACTGAGAAGCAGCCTTTGTTTTCATGCTTACCATCTCAAGAATTGGTCCCAGAAGTTGAACAGGTGAGTCATCCTATACATACTATGGAGCGTGCTCTCCACTATGTTGATCCATTTGAAATTTTAGACATGTGTCCTATCTTGGATGATCTCCTTCCTTTGGATGAAGTCTTCCTGGAGTCTTTGATACAGTCCAATCTTCTATTGGATGTTGGTTCAGTTCTGACTAAGTCTAACCCCTATTTGCCTAGTAGGCCAGACCTTTCTTTTTATGTTGGTCTTGTTGAGTCTTTTGACTCTTCCTTTGAACAATAAGTCAATGATCCTGATGAGTTTGATTTTTCTTATGAATTTTTCAACTCCCATGATACTGAATTTGTTCCCGCAAAATTTATCTCCCTTGTTGATTTTTTCTCTCATTCTGAGGTTGATCTTACTGATTATAAATCCTTGAGCCTTGGTGCTGTAGAATCTTCTTTAGTCAATTTTTCCTTGACTTTAATTTTTATAGAAGATAGCAAAGTGGCATGTGTTTCTGCCAAAGTGACCTGCATCGGATCATTTCTTCTTAATATGATTTTGATGTTGTTGTTTCTTGGAGATAGGATTTGTAGTTGGATTCACAACTGTTTACTGGCCTCTCCTTGTTGTTCAAGCTGTAACTGCACTTGCATGTGCCCTGCTCGCGCTTATGAGCCTAATGTCAGTTTCCATGCTTTTAGCTCGTTGTATAAGCCCTCATCTTTGTTCTCATCGCTACTCAGCCTTGTATCATTTTGCCTTTGTAACTTGACACCCTTCACCTTGAGGAGATGTTCCCCAAGTGTCCTTATCTTGCTCACTTTCATTGCATTATGCATAGGTTTTTTCCTTGCACTTAGAACTAGTTTCGCCTGCCTATGACACTCATCTCCTCACATTTAGAGCATTCTTTCTACTCTCCTTCGGGCTTGTTCAAAACAGTAAGGAGGCCATGAGTTGAATTTTCTGGACTCATTCAAATTTCATGGGAAAGATATTGAGTTTTTTTAGGCCCAGGTTTGACTCCTCAAAATAGACTTAACTGTCGAGTAAACTTGTCCATTTATGCTCATTAAGAATATGTGAATGGGAAACCACATTGGTGGTAGGTTATCACTTTATTGGACCATGTAGAATAATACAAGAAAGGAACACTCTCTTTTCTTCAAAATTGAAAAGAGTATTCTCAGGCATAGGTTTATCACTTTTCTAGATGTGAGGGACTAAATTTACAGAAAAGGAACCCCCGGTATGAGCTTAGTTTTCTCTTTTTCATGCTCTGGACCAAAACACGAAAAAGATTCTGAGTATACTTTATGTCTTTGTCATGCTTGTTAAACACTAAAGAAAAAATCATCGAGTTTATTGTTGTAAGCCCCATTTCTCTTAATCAAATGGATCTTTCTAAGTGATCTTTCCTTCCTTCACACTCGTAAAACTTAGGCTATATGCTGATTTTGAAGGAGCATTGGGTAGGTGGTAATTTAACATTTTTTGGACCTTTCTGACTAAGTACGAAAAAGGTGCACCCTACTTCTTCGGAAGCTAAGAGAGTTCTTCTATGGTTTTTTTTATACTTTTTCGACCTCAGGAGCCTAAATTGGATGAAAAAGGACCCCCCTGGTGTCTTCTTTGGAGTTTTTAGACTCTCTAAACTATCGAAACACCATCGAGCATGTACTATTTTGGGCTCGTAAAATCCATGAATCACTACTTTATCAAGCATTCTTCTGTCTTTTCTTCGAGCTTGCCAAAAATGAAGATGCTCCCAAGTTATTTTTCTTGGACTCATTAAACCTTTACAAGAAAGAGGGGAAGGGAATTTCATTCACATGCTTTTTACATCATGATAGCAAGTCTTGTTTCCTTGAACAAAGCACCATTTTTGAGTCTATCAACAGTTGGGTCCTAGTGTTTTGACCTTAACCCGATTCAAAGTTTCTTACTCCTCTAGTTGGCCTCTTTTCCAATTATATGGAGAATCTGTCAATGTCTCCTACATTGCAGATTTGTTTCATTGGTCCTTTTGTGTCAAAATATGCCTAAGTCACTTTTGTGTCATTCTCACTGTTCAAGGACTAAAACCTTTGTCGTCCATTCTACATTTTCCTTGACCTTTTGTGTCATCCATTCCCTAGTATCAGTTCATTACATCATGTCTTTGACGGTCCTTGTCGTGAAATTTAGTACCAATTCCAGATCCAATTAGTCTTTGACTTACCTCGTGTTAGATGATGAAGGATGCCTTAATGCCTCCCTTCTAAGAGATCTCTTCCTATCGACTTCAACACATCTTGCTCTTGGGATGAGAATTAGAGTTTTATGACAGTAGCATGGGGATTGTAATCATCAATGGCAATTTCCCTCGCTATTGGGTAGTGGGAATACCGTAATGTCTCCTGCTCGATGGATTCTTCAAGTGTTTGACTTCAAGTCCTTGCATTCACACTTGTTAGAATGTACTAGGTACCTTGGGGACCATTTTCATTAATGGTAGTTTCCCTCGCGTTTGTTAACGGTTCTCATTATTGACTGGTAATCAAACGATTTCCTCCATGTTCGACCTCAACTCCTTTATTCGCATGGTTAGGATTCGTACCTTTTGGGCAGTTTGGATTGAAGACCTTGGGCTGACAATAGCATCGTCATTTTGCTATTGCCCAAGCTGCGCAAGACCTTGTTACATTTTATATGACATTTTTCTGAGACATAGATCCACCTTGTATTTTGTTGGCTATGATCAATTGTCGAGTATGGATCCACCTTGTTCTTTTGTGGCCATGACTCCTTTAGATTTGATATGGCGCCTTTTTGCATATTTAGCGACCATGATAGTTTCATCAGTTACACATATGCTGGATCTTCCTATATATTTATGGCGATGTTTTGTATATGGACTTGTATGTCCCAGAGATCAGTTTTTTCTGACATTTATCTCTCTTTTAGGTACTTTCATTCAATCCTTTTGATCTTGGACTCTCTACTCTATCCATACTCAGTTATTTCCTTTATAATGTATTTCGGCTATCGTCTTCCCTTCTAACCTCATACATTAGGGGGAATCTGTTATAGCTCAAAATGACACATCTCTTCCTATGACCAATGTCCCATGACTCTATCACATGTCGAAACTTCCATGACGACACTTCAAGAAAGTCACTCAAAGTCACTGAAAAAACACCTAACTTGGAGGACCAATATATTTATTTTTGTAACTCCATTTGAAACCATCTCTACACTGTTGGAAGTCTTTTTCTGTTAGCTAAAACTTTCCAGAAGACACCAAATTCTGAAAATGTCCAGAAATACCCTAAAAATGAGTTTTTTTATGTGTACGTGAGTTTCTTTAAGGAAATCCTCGTATGTACACGAGTTTCTATATATAATAGTCACGTACGCCTTAAATATGTGACCTTATACATTGTAACCTACATATAACTCCTCTTATACGTGACTGTTGGTTCTGCAACTCGTGTACGCCTCCTAAAAATGTCAAAAAAATATGTATTTTGAAATTCGGGTAGTTTGGCTAGTTATGCAACTAACTCCTTCAGTTGTAACTACTTTGTACTCGACCCTATCTATTCATTAAGCATATAAATAGAGGTAGGGAGGTCCATGAGAGGAGACTTGAATCTTTGCGTCATTATGTTGGAGGAATCAGGACTCTCTTTGCCCACACCTTTGCGCTGGCGATCATCCCCTTGTACTTGATTTCAAGATTAATAAAGATGTGATGTCCTTCTTCTTCCCAAATCATTGTTCAATGTGTGATTGAATCTCTGTTTATGATCATATGATGATGTTAGTCAAATCATTATTTCATGTTTATTTGATTATCATTTCTTTATATGTGGTCATATTGGTTTGAGGAAGGTATAATTTTTTTTGCAGGTCTCTTGGAGCAAGAGGAGCAAGAGGAGCAAGAAGAGGATTGAAGGGATGCTTGGATCAACGTTCATTTGGCTAAGGTATGAAATAATCCAATCTCTGAATATTTTATATATATACTTGCAGAACCATTTGCATCCACCTTTCAACCCCAATATGTTGATGGCCTCTTAAACCCTAGCCATAGGAAAATCTCCTCTACAACACTAGGCCTGTTAATAATGGTAATATCGAACTCCTATAATAGTAACAACCATTTAGTTATCCTAGCATTAGTAACTAGTTTGTTCATTAGGTACTTGATGGCTGAGTGGTTAGTGTGTACAAAGGTGGAATACCCAGTGATGTTGTGTCTAAATTTGTTAATGGAGTAAACAATGGCTAAAAATTCCTTCTCTATAACAGTATAATTAAGTTCAGTAGGGGCCAAGTTCTTACTGATGTAATAAATTGCATATGGTGCTTGACCATCCTGCTGGCCTAATATTTCTCAAATGGTAGTGTCATAGGCATCTGAAGAAATGTGGAAAGGCAGAGCCCAATTGGGCCCCCTTAATATAGGAGTTGTAGACAGCCTATTCTTGAGCTCAATGAATGTTGTATGGCATGCATCATTCCAAGCAAACTGTACATCCTTCATCAATAAGGTAAATAAATGAGAAGCTAGTTTGGAAAGTTTTTCTATAAATCTTCTCTAATATCCAGCATGCCCAAAAAAGCTACGTACCTCTTTATGTGTTCCAAGAGTGGGTATGTTTTCAATAACCCTAATTTTTTATGGATCCACCTAAATACCATTAGTAGAGATAAATTTCCCATTCACTACACCCTCGCTCATCATCATATGGAACTTTTCGGTGCTCAAAGATAGTTGGGTTTGCTCATAGTGTGTTAAAACCTTTTCCAAGTTTTTCAATGCCTCTTCAAAGTCACTACCATAAGGGGTAAAATCGTCCACGAAAATATCCATAATATCATTAACCATTTCTAAAAACATGCCAATCACAGCTCTCTGAAATGTGGCTGGTGCATTGTATAAGCCGAAGGGGAGCACCCTGTATGCAAAAGTACCCCAAGACAAGTGAAGGTGGTTTTATCTTGGTCTTCACGAGAAATATGGATTTGATTGTACCCGCTAAACCCATCTATAAAGGAGAAGAACTTATCCCCAGATAAGGTGTCTAGTACCTGGTAGATGAAAGGCACGAGAAAGCGATGTTTCTTTGTTGCCTTGTTCAGCTCTCTGTAATCCACATAGAATCTCCATTTACCATTATTCTTGGGTGCTATCATGAGTGAAGACACCAACTTACTATCTGAGATGGGGTATATAAAACTTGCTTCCAAGAGTTTTTGAATTTCTTCCTTCACTATGTCCCTAATATTGGCATTCATCCTTTGTTGTGGCTGACACATAGGCCTGGAGTCACTTTTGATATAAATGTGGTGGGTGCATAGATTAGAAGGGATACCCTTCATGTTTGTGTATTCCTAGAAAAATGCCTCCTCATGTTTTCTTAAGAGAGTCATTAGGCATTCCTGATCATCCAGACCAAGATTGGGATTGATATTCAAGGTTTTTCCTAGCTCTATCTCAACTGGAACACTTTTCAAACTTTTCAACACTGGAACTATGTGAGTATCACTGACTAATGTCTCCTCTGTGACATTTTATTGTTCTTCTTCACCTAGAGTACTATTTAGGATCTAATAAAATTTTTTATTGACAGAAGTGGGTTCACTGACGAAATTATTGATGGCATCATCCTCTATTTCATCCTTGAAAGTCAAGGCCTTCGCTATCGTTAACAGTGGCTGAACACCCTGCTCTTCCTCTAGCTCCATCCATAATGGAGTTTTAGCTTCTAGAATCGGTCAAGTTGGAGGATAGAGGATGAGGTTCTTTGTTTCAGTCCCATCTGATATGGTCATAGACCTAGATCGATAGCTGGTTCAAGCATCAGCTGTAGCTAACCAGGGCCTTCCCAGGATTAGCGGGTGTCCTCCTAGCTACGACTTGGGTTGTAGAACCAAGAATTCAGCCGGATATTCCCATGAATCAACTGAGACAATGAGATAATCCACTATTCCCTCGAGTTTGATTGTGGACCTATCTGCAAGTTCTAGAAGGGTAGGAGTTGATTTGAGATTAATGAGCCCAAGTTTTCTTATGGTTTCTATGGTGATGACGTTAATAGCTGTGCCTAAATATACTAGTAAGTTTGGTATCTGCATGCTCCCAATATGCATAGTGATAGTGGGGTTCCCAGGATCGTCGTATTTGGCTAGGAGGGTTTTTCCCATTATTAATTTAGATAATTTTTCCTATAGCATGGATAGTGGGAGGATCCCTAGATTTTCTTCCTGGTTTTCTTGTACACAGATTCCGAACAGTTCTGGCATAGATAGGCACATCATGGAGGCCCTGCAGCACTGGAATTTTGACAAAGAGGTTTTTCAACTCTCCTAAGAGGTTAAATTAAGGTTGTTCCACTGCCTTCTGTAGTGTTAGTCTTTCAGGATATGGTGGTTCCCTAATCAGTTGTGTAGGCTATGTGTCAATAGATGTTTCTTCTTATGTTTCAGCCTGTATCTCAGTAGGATTTTCAACATCCTCAATAATGGGGATCACTGCATTGGATAAGTACTGTTGGTTCATCCTTTCTTTAGACACAGAGGATGGAACATCCTCAATGAACAAAGGCTCCACTACCCTCCCTGATCGTAAGAAGATGTCATTACAGGGAACTGGATTAATGGAGTAAGTGGGCATGTTGGTAGTCTCAAATTGATGGATAGCTTTATTTTTTTGGTTGGGGTTAGGTTGAGTAGGTAGCTGCAGTCGTATAGGCATATTTGGTGCATCATTGTTCTAGAGTTGCAGCTGTGACTACTGATAATGCTAGGGGTATTGTTGAGGAGGGTATGGTTGATGAAGAAAATGTTGAGGAGATTGGTTATGGGAAAACTGGTTTCCTGGATGGAATTTCCTCCACCCACGAGACCAAGAATTATGTTAGTTTGGTGACTGTGTCCAAGATTTCTAGGACTTAAAATTTTGCATCATAGCTTGAGAAGGATACCATTGATGGTTGGAATAATATGAAGGGAATTATGTATTCATGTGATGCATATTATTCCAATTATTCATGTTATTCAAAAATGGAAACGATTCTGGAGTCATACCTTGATTTTGAGGCTGCCAAGGCTTTTTCTGGGCAATGAAGTAGGCTGGTTCCACATCTGGAGTTGATGCCTGCAGAACTGCCTTCACTTGAGGTAGTAAAGGGAATTCCTTTGTATCATGGTTCAGCTCACAGAGTTGAACCACTTATGCTTTGTCAAGTGGGCACTCCTTCAAGGGATGTTTCTTCCTACATTTAGGGTAGAATACACTAAATGTGAGATCCTCAACTGCTTGTTTATGCTTTCCCATCAGGACATCTATCTCTGAGGATATAGAGCTCATCATTTCAATATTGAAATTATCAAGAAGATTTCCTATTTCTTCCCAGGTGGCTCCTCCATTAGATGACTTCTTTGTTCTGTCAAAGACATCTCGTTCTAGTTTATCCCATTTTTCCCGTTTGTTGGTCTTGGAAGATCCTCTAGAATACCTCTTGCATAATTCAACAATATTTTCAAAGGATTAATTTGAGATATCCCACTTTCCTAAAAGGTTCAACATGTCTAGGAATTCTTCCCTAATCCCACGAAGTAGGATTATCTTGAGCACATCTAACCCCATATTAGTCTGTCCATCTCTCTGCACGTTGTACAAAATCCTCTCAACAAAATCTTCCAAGCTTTCATCGTCCCTTTGTACCATCTTAAATAGTTCTTCTCTTTTATCCTTGGTGTTGCAATACTCTTGATATTTTTCTAGGAACACCTGTTTCATTCGGTTCTAGGTGGTGACAGTTCCAC
The DNA here is from genome assembly GCA_001517045.1 of Pseudotsuga menziesii. Lineage (NCBI taxonomy): Eukaryota > Viridiplantae > Streptophyta > Pinopsida > Pinales > Pinaceae > Pseudotsuga > Pseudotsuga menziesii. Next base: position 488,947 of record LPNX010472692.1, read on the forward strand.
CACCCAGGCTCATGAACCGACATAATGCATTATCCTTCAAAGTAGCAGGGAAAAGTTTCAACTTCTGCTCACTGGAAGTGTAATCATAGCTGCAACAAAGGATATCAAACTCTAAAAGGAATTCATCCGGATCCTCTATAGATTTTCCATGAAAACGAGGTAAAACTGATGGTGATATGTTTTTCATGGGGGCTATTCCCTATGGATGTTGAATGGGGAACTGGAGTGTAACAAATATAAAATACAATATTAATTAGAATATTAGGTTACTAGTGAAAGGGCGTAACCCTTCACTATGTTGGCTCAATCCATATAAAACGTGAGCTTATTGTACATTTTATCCATCATCCAATATATTATTATTATTCATATTCATTATTACAATGATAGTTGGATTCAACTAACAGACAACCAGATTTGGTTGCTCCATTTGGTATCAGAGTGGATTCGCTCCTGCACTCTGAGCTCAAACTCGGCTCATCAATCCCTCCTTCAGCGTGGACTCAGCACATCAATTTTCAATTCCTCCGCTGCTCCATTTCACCCATACCTCATACATCTCTCACTGCTCCCTCTTCATCTCCCCATCTACTCTCCATAACCTCGCCCCTTTAGACTCTACTCACCTGCTCCCTTCTAATCGTATCCAATACTATTGGCATCTGTGCACAGTCACTGCCATTAAGATCCTGACTACCATCGCATTTATGTCTCCCTCCTGCATTCTCTTCCCCTGCGTCCTATTTCATCCTCTCGTGATTCTCTTTCCCCCATCCTTCTGCGTATCATCCCTGTGTCATTTCTCATTTGTCCTATCACTACTCCCCAATTCACTTCTATCTCCCCCACTACTCTCCCACACCCACGCGTCCATCCCACTTGTTCCTCTCTTCTCTCCTCACACTCCACTCCTAATCACAGCCACTCTTCCCATTTGCTTCACCATCCCACTCTCCTCTTCCCTCTTCCACGTTCCTTCTCTTCTACTCCATCGCCTCCTCTGTTTCACCCTCCGTCCTCCATTAACCATTTTGAATCATCGTGCCACCTCCATCCTACCACCTCCTCCTTCACGATTCGTTCCTTCATACTAGTCCAGCTCCCTGAGCTCCTCTCCTACCCGCGCGCGTCCAGCCTACTCCTCCACTTGCTCGCAGCCTGCTCATGCTGCCTACTCGCAGCATGCCCCCTTCTCCTCCCATCTAGAACTTGTTTCCTCGCGCCTCATCACCATCAACCCTAAAACGCCAACTCTTCTCCTCAACGGGAACATTAAGCTATGCAAAAAAAAACAAAAAAAAAATTTATATAATAATAATAAATTATTGTTATTATTATTATATTATATTATAATATTTTTTAATATTGTTATAACAATAATTTAAAAAAAAAATATTATTATGATAATATTTGTTTCAATATATATATATATAGATAGATAGATAGATAGATATATATATATATATATAACTATATACCAAATATTATATAGTTTATAAAAAAAAAAATAATAACAATGATATTAATTAATTAATTAATATATTATTATTTAATTTCACCTGAAAAGCGAAAATAGCGCCGAAATACACACCTCCATATACAAGGTCCAAGACCATGGAGGAACTGAAAGAGAAGATCAAAAAAATGGAGAAGGACATAAAATCCCTTGTCGCTAACCAAGAAGGCTTGAAGGAAAAGATGCAAAATAACAATACATCACTAAAAAACGATCTTGTTTTGGTACTAGAAAGAAGGCTCGATGACAAACTTGGCATCTTGAACAAAAAAAAAATACATGGATGACAAAATGAGTACCATAACGCAAAACATAAACAACTTAACACATAACCATAATACAAATTTAATCAAGATGTTACAAAGGCCCATACCTAGTCTGGGCCAAGTCAACGGTCCAGACATGCTAGATGCCTCATTTCATGTTGCCACCCATGAAACACTCGCAAAGAATCAGGAATAATTGTGAAAAGAAATAAATATTAACAATGTGACGCTTAAGCAAGAGATAGAAACACAAGTACTGCTAGATATGGAGGCACGATTAAACAACAAAATAGACGCTATAAGTAAAATAGCAGAGAAAATAAAAACTAAAAATCACCGCCAGCTACGAAGCAATTCAGATATGTCACTTTCATCGTCCTCTAGTTCCGAGCCACCATCAAACCATAAGGAAAAAGGAAATCAATGTCGTCCTTACAAAGTGTACCCACCTAAGGCAAAACTAGAGTTGTCGAAATACAATGGGAGTGAAGACCAATGCATTGCTTGGCTAAACAAAGTAGAAGAATACTTCAACATTTACAACATTCAATCTAACGAGGAGAAGGTGAAATATACGTCAATGCATATGGAAGGGTATGCCTATAATTGGTACTTATGGTGGAAGAGAGATAATTTTACCTACACTTGGAACTTGTTCAAAAATGATTTTTTTAATAGGTTTCAAGGAATCAAAGAAGATGAATTTTTCAGTAAACTTACCGGACTACAGCAAGTCAAAAATGTTGAGAAATTCAATCATCAATGGGAATCCTTATCAACACAAGTATTTGGGTTGTTTGACAAGAAAAGACTCGAAACCTATTTAGGAGGTCTTAAACCATACCTCCAAAAAGAGTTAAAGTTGCATGACATACCTAACGTAGAAGTAGCAAAAAATAAAGCAAACACCGCAGAATGCAAATTGGAAGGAATTAAAATAAGAGGTGATAACCATTATTGGCAAGAAAAAGAGACACAATGTAGGTACTGTGCATATACTTGGTCACCTAGCCATCAATGCCACAAACCTCAATCATATGCCTATGAAATGAAAAATAGATCGAAGTCATCTAACGGTTACTCTAATAATAAAAAGAAAAAGAAGAAAAACATATGTCATCAATGCGGTGATGATTGGACCCCTGGTCATAAATGTAGGAACAATGAGACAATACAGTGCAACATCATAAATGTAGGAACAATGAGACAATAGAGTGGAAAATCATCAATGGAAAGGAAGTGCAAGTATCTGCACAAGAGACCTTGTCTGATTCTAATACCGACACCAAGTCAGAATAGAGAATGACACTAGGAAAATACTTAATATTTGAGGACAAAGCTTCCTTAAAGGGAGTGGCAATGTAACAAATATAAAATACAATATTAATTAGACTATTAGGTTACTAGTGAAAGGGTGTAACCCTTCACTATGTTGTCTCAATCCATATAAAAGGTGAGCTTATTGTACATTTTATCCATCATCCAATATATTATTATTATTCATATTCATTATTACAATGATAGTCAAATTCGACTAATGGACAAGCAGATTCGGTTGCTCCATGGAGTGTGGAAACAATCCCCTCAGGAGGGGAATCACCCTCATTATGATGATTTTCTCCCAACATCTCTTCATGCTCTTCTAGATCACGTCTGTTATTCATGTCTTCTTCTACTTTCTCCTCTCCATGCTTCCATTGATTGTTTAATTTTTTATGGAACTATGTCCACTCCTCTTTTTTCACCACCTTCGTGTTAATGTGATATACTAAGTCTCGGTCAGCTGATCCTGCAATACTAACTATGTATTCCTCCGCAAGGATTGTTATCAAGACTATAGCACCTTTTGCAGACAAAAGTTGTTCCTCTGGTTTGAATGGTTCAGATCCAGAACAAATGAGGAACCACTAGGTTGAAGACTTTCCCTGAAAGCTATGGATGCATGGAATAAAAATTTGATGAAAGACCTGTAGACCTGTAGAAGCACATTAAACATACAACAACATCAAAGATACCAAAAGACTATCCATAGATCCATATTAGTGACTAAGAAATCCAATAATATATATGTGAGATTTAAACACAACAAATATATGGGAAGGAAATCAAATTTTCATTAATAGATGAATGAAAGAGATTACAACCATTTTTCCTTAGTGTCGATGCACTCCTTCACAAGACTAGCACCTCATCCCCGATAGCTCCAACTTGATCCTCTATGCTCTCTAATGGATTAGGCTAGGATGTTAATTCAACAGCATAAATTTATTTCTTTCTTCCCCCCTCAACCATGGAGTATGAGCTTGTATTTATAGGGCTCAAAGGGATAGGAATGGTTCAGAAATTGGTGGGTGAAGTGGCCATGAGATCCTCAAAGGAGGGATCTTGAGCTTAACTAACCCAGGTGAGTAGGGATAAGGCTAGACATGAGGATTTTGTTCTAGAAGCTTCATGAAACATCTTTTTTTCACTTTTTACCAAGGGCACCACTTATACTCCTTTATGACACAACGGTGAAGGGTGAGAACCGTGCCAACAACAAAGGTTAAAGGTAGTGGCACCACCTAGTTTCCACATAACTTGGGCGATGCTACATAAGGTACCTCTTATTTTCTTGAGGGTAAGAGCAGTGCTAAATTTTTGTATGTTAAAACCAACATCTAGATCATGTTTCACTTCAAGTTTGGGTTTTGAGGTAAAATATCTATGTTAGGGACCCTATCACATGCTGGTGATAGAATTTGAGTGTAACAGGGACACCTGAGGGTGTCGCATTTTTTCCTGTGTTCTCCACTATGGAAACTGATGCTTCCACCATGGGAATAATTGGGCTTCTTCTGACGGAGGACCCCTGATGGCGAGATCTGATAGAGGAATTGGTTCTCGCAACCCAATTGTCAATGCATGTCTTTCTTCCCAAGGTTGGATTTCATCCACGACCTCGACCACCTCCAATGTTAGTATTCTGGGGAGTTCTAGGGGTTGTATGAATGTCACGTTGTACCCTTCTCGTATTAATGCAACCCAAAACATGCAAAATTAAAAAAACTGAAGAAAAATGAATGGATGTAACTACTATGGTGTCTAATGATTACCTTCCTCGACAACGACGCCAAAATGTTGGGCACTCTATATGCAAGTTAATTAAATCCAACATACAGAATGTTCAATATAAATTGTCAACCTAAGAAATTCTTTTTGTTGCAAAGATAATTTTACACTGTTTGTGCTTAAACACTAAGTAGCTGATGATGTTGAATAAACTATCCTATCTTCCTGTTTAGCCCAACTCTTCCCATGATCAACTTAACGTAATTTACCTTCTTAAGAATGTAGAATCACAAATACCTTCTTACAACCTTGATATAGAAATAAAAGATTCATAAAATAAACATCTAAATTTACTTTTGCAGAAAGTTAAATCCTAATTTACCAGGCCATCTAAAGATCCATTATAACTATCTCAATCCAACTTGATTTAGAAATCAGAAATGCAGAAATTGAACTCAACAATTATAACTGTGGATGGAATGAATTAGCAAAACTCAAGAAAGACAACAATTCTATGAAACTAGGGATGAGCTTGGCTGTTACAGCTACCACACAAGTGCATAAGGAAAATTAGTCTACACAGTTGACTGTCACACCACTCTGCTGCAGCTTACAGGAAATACGATTACTGGTCAATTGAGGAAACACATAATGAATCACTATTGCTGCAGCTGTTATAAAGGAATACATCTACTGTAACATCCACACCACACACCAGAGAAGATAAAAACCTAATTAAATCAGTAATATCTGTAGGAAGGTGGGCCCAGCCTTCAAACAGAGATGCCAGAAACTACCACAAGTTAAAACACAGAAATTAGATGAATCCTTATCCTTGTATTAGATGATGGAATGAAAGTACATTCTCTGTCATAGCTTATACAATATGATCAATTATTTTCCAACCCTTGGCTCTAGGTACTCCCTGATATTTATACAGTAATATTCATAACTTATACCCACTAATATCGGGAAACCATGAAGATCTACAATCTTCAAGATGCCCTATTACAATGCATTGTTACAGCTATGGCGAAACATAAACAAATAATATAGGAAATTTGTTGCATGAGCCAATAATGAAATAACAGAACCAAATCAATAATTACTCCGTCAGTTGCAACTACCCTTGAATAATGGCGCGTTGTTGAGCTGAGTCTGTTGCAGCCTTGGCTGTTGCAGTTTGTGCAGCATGAGTATCTTTGACTGCGTTTCCCCTGTAAATATAGAGTCCATGGGCACAACTGGCAAGAGATGTTCGTCTCTTCTAGAATATGCTTGACCTGATGCACCTGTATCCTTCACACCTTGAACAATATTCATAAAATACAACTTATTAGCATAATTCAAGAGGTAAATCTCTGTTTATTACAATAATAAGTATTAATAAGATAAAACAATAAGTAAACATACGTATAAGGAATCAGGGCTCCAATGAAGGAAAAACATCTATTAGGTGCATGAAAATAGGGTAAGATAAGGACAAAAGAGTATATCAAGTGTGGTAAAAAAGGGGTCATTTTTGGGCCCAACACTACAGTCTTGTCAAATCTTAGGTTAAACTCATTCATTGTTTCATTCTCTCTCTTCTTGATGTCAAACATTTGATGCATGAGGAATTTCCCATCTAAGTTATGAGACCAATCAATATTAAGCTTTGTCACAAAATTGTCATATCCATTCATGGATGAAGTAGGTAATCTATCAAACCACTTCCGCACATCTCCTTCTAGAGAATGCAGAAGGCCCCTCATGAATACATCTTCATTCAACTGCTCCATATGCTTCCATATGATCCAATACTTTGTCAATATGATCTTCAATGGAGGTAGCTGACACTCTGTCAAACTTGGGAACCTTTTCAAAGTATTTATCAGGAATGTCATGGGGGGCTCCTTGGATTTGGGAAAAATCTAGAGGAGACACCTTAGCCTTCCTTCCAAAAATCCTAGGGTTTTGTGGAGGAGGAACATTCTGATTTCCACTAGTGTTTGTTGCAGCCATTGGGCTATATGAGGTTGAAGGAGATCTGAAAGGATGACTTAAGAAAACAATGGGGCTAGATATCTTCCAAAATAAGTTGGAAGAGTCTTCTTTAGTTTGTCTGTTTTTCTTTTGTAAGTTGTGGGGATTGCTTCAGGGTTTACAGGGCATTCTAAGAACTTAATATTAATACATTATGTACGGTCCTCAGTGGAGTTGTGAGGTGGAGTTGTCAGGTGAACCACAGAAGTAATTCACTGAAAATAGATATGTTGTAGGGAAAGGTGACGTATGTCAAACCAAGGTAGGTATCTACCTCCTTTCCAACGGCACCAAAATGTTGTCAAAGAGAACGGGAGTATAGCTTAAGAATAAATGTCAAACTAGGTTAGGCCTCTACCTTCCCCGACGAAGGCATCAAAATGTTATCGCCAACCTTGTATTTTCCTATGTGAGGTTGATCGAGGATGGATGGTAGAGGGACAAGAAACTGAGGTGGAACCAATATTTCCTTGACTCCTAAATGGATGGTTGTCATGCCAGTCAAGGAAGTATTCTCTTTATGTTATCTTAGCTCAAGAGAACAAAGGGGGAGACCCAGATCTACTCCTGAGAGGAGAGATCAAACCTAGACACCAGATCAGATTAAATAGACTTGAGGTACGTAAGGTGTAAGGTAAGTGGAAACCCCAGATATATGGATGACATCACACAGTGAACCGATGATTTGAATTAGGGATTTTGGATGTATGATGTTTGATCCCAATTGGGACATAGGTGACTTATGAGGTAAATACTAGATCTGGGGTTGAGGTACTAGCAATAGGTGAAGATATCCACTGCCTTGGGAAACGTAACCAATGCAGGGAGGGAAAGCACAATATTGGGGCTATCTAGTACCGATGGATAGAATTGATGAAAGATATGACAATGTCAAAGTACCTGAGTCATCAGGGAAAAGTCAGATCACAGGAAAAAGAAGGAAAAGAGGGGGTAGTGCTAGGGTTGGAGATCAGTGCCTATTAGATCTAGGGCGATGGAGTCACTATCTACCCAGCATTGAAGGAGACCCACCTGGGAAATACCCCTATCTACAAACCCAAAAAGGTATTTTGTTGAAAAAGTAAGATTACAAAAAAAATTAGAAGCAAGATGGCTAGCGCTAAGGTTTGCGAGGTCAATTTTTTAGATATAGGGAAACCTGTCCATTTCTAGCTTAGCATTGAAGGATATTTTGTGAGAGGATGACCCAATCTATAGACCCAACAAGATATTTTGCCTAAAAAATTAGATCCTAGAAAAAGTCAGAAAAAGGTGGATAATGCTAGGGTTTGGGAGGATAGTTTCTCAGATCTAGGGAAAACCAACCACTTTCATCTAGGGATAATTTTAGGGGTGAAATTTAGCCCATGGGATATTTTTAGGGGGTTTTATCTAAAAAAGATTCGCCATTTTGAATTTTTTAAAGCCTTGTTTCGCCTAATTTTGATGGGGTAAACTTTTTTCACCCTAAAAATCGCCAAATTATTATATAAACGATATAAAATCCTTGGAAATTAAATATTTTTTGAAAAATAATGCCAAAATTTTTATATTTGATGTTTTAAGAATTAGTTATATTCACCAACATTTATACATTTTTAAATAACTATGGTTCCTTAAAATCATACATGCTTTCAGCCCAACGTTGAGGATTATTTGGTGAGGGGATGACATGATCTACAAAACCCAGCAGCAGTTTGGCCCGAGATCAAGTGGTCTAATTTTTAATACTGTAGGTTTTTTATTATTTATGGGATTTTAATGTGAAAATGAAGGAAGTAGATTCCAATGGATTGAGATATGGAAGAAAGCTACTAACCTGTAGATCTTACCTAGAAATCCTTGTAGATTCCTTAATGATGATGATCCCTTCTATCCTGATCAGTTTGGGAAGATTTGAGCGAGTTTTATTTCCAACGTTTTTCTCCAAGAAGTCAATGCGCCCTTTCTCCTGCAAAAAAAACGTCAACCATATCAGATTTGCGACATCATAAGAAAAAATCAAACTGCTACAGAAAAATAGCAAGAATAAATCATAGAACGCAATGACACTAATGAAACCCCCCTGATACAAGTGAAGCCAATCCAAGTGAGTTGAGGATCCCCTGCAAAAACACCCAAGCTGAATTTTCCCTCTTGTAGACAAGACAACGATTCCCAAAAAAATATATATCTTACAACAATTTCCTGAATGATAGGAAGAAAAAGACGTTCCAATAACCATCTAAAAGCACCAGATGCAAAGGATATCCAAGAAATGTCCACAACAAAAGTTTTTCTATTATCCAGATCCAAAAGCCAAAGATCCCTTACAAATGAGAAGATCTCTCCTTTAAATAGGAATGAGAGAACCAAAATCATAACCACTTTTCAAATGAGTGGCTAATATTAAAAGATACAAATGTCTAATCAATGGTTGAGATGATCTCAACATACAATACATGGATCAATATAACAATATAATATAAAAGTGGACTAAATCACCCTAGGAGAGGGGATCCCACTCAACAAGACATAAATTAAGCGCATGATGGGTCCATGGAGCGTTAACTAACTCCCTCTGGGTGTCCCCATGGAACAATAAAAATAATATGAATGTTAAACTATGAAATTGTGCCTCCTTGAGGAAATTGTGAGCCTCCAAAAGCTCCAGAAAATAATATAAAATGCCCAAAAAATAGATGTGGGACTATCCAGGTGCTGCAACTGCTGGAGAAGGTGTGGAATAAATCACTCTCATCATCAGAACTCATCCCATGCCATTTCCTTGCCTCAGTAGCCCAAATCCAATTCTTTAGTAGCCATTTAATTATTTTTTATCTACCCTAGGAAATGTGAACCTGCCAAAACAACCTGCAAGAGTTCTTGTGTTATCTAAATGAACCCACCAGGATCTATGGGAGGGGGTACTATGGTACAATCAAGTGGCTGGACCCCCTATTCCCCATACAGCACCCTAGGAGATCCAACAAAATCATCTCCCTACTCAAACACATCATCCAATGAAGCAAAATTGCAACATAAGGGTCAAATGAGCCTGACCATCTTTGTAAGTTCCCAAAACTAAAAACAAGCCATCTCATTGGACTCAAAAAGTTCTATTAGATTTTTATCATTCAAGCTAGCATTATGATCTTAGGATATTTAACTAAGAGAATAACACGCACAACAATAAAACATAAGAGACAAGAGACACAAAGAATTTTCCTCGAGGAAACCATAAAGGAGAAAACCCCGCAACTTCCTCAGAGATAGAATCAGCACTAAAAGTAAAACCCAAAAACATAAAGATGATCTCCTGACAGCAGCAGTCTCTCTCTTGTCCCAGTAACTTCTCCTCTCACTCCTGTGCCCCAATGAGTGAGTGTGTGTGTGATAAATAGAGAGACTCACACTTTATGTATATTCTTTCATTCACTTGAAACCCACTCCAACATGTTGGCCTCACTTAACAATTACTTACTAGAGCCGACGTCTCTAGGAGTGTCTAATAACCCTAGTGCCCCACAACTTGTTGGGGATTTGCCTCCTCCGGCCAACAAGGAGGTTTATCCTTAACATAATGGTGGGGACTATTGCCCTGACTTACAATGACTCACGGAGGGTCGACTTCTCTAGGATAGTCTAATAACCCTAGGGCCCCACAACTGCGAGGACTTTAACCCTTGACCAATAGGAGGGTTACCCACAATGACTTGACATGACTTTTATATTATAGAAACTTCCTGGAATAAACATCAGGGTATGACATGACTCAATTACATTACAGACACATCCCAGAATAAACATCGGGGTATAATACATAAGATATATGGATGAAGACATTTTGAAGTTACAATTACATCAACACTCCCTCTTAACTAGGAAGGTAATCTCTTGACACAATTTATCAGTACAAGTCTTCTTCTCTGTATCATCTAGATCATCATCAAGTCCTTTTCATCTTCACCTTCAAGTCATCTCCATGTTCAAGTCATCTTCATCTTCAAGTCACCTTCGTCATCGAATCTGGATCATCATCATTGGATCTAGATCATCACTCAATCTGGATCATCATCACTGGATCTTGATCATCACTCAATCTAGATCATCTATGGTCTGGAACATATCTATTAGATTATCATCACAGGTGCTATCTCTTGATCCTTCTCGTCACAGGAAGTTCTACAGAGCCAACCCTTTTTCATGCTAGTTGTAGGCCTAGCCTCCACATAAGTCTTCTTCAGTGCTTATATCTAACCCTAAGTCAGAATGGCCCACCCAGCACTTATATCTGATCATGTAGGAACCAATCCTATAATCATATTAGAAAGGCATGCCCAACACTCACATCTGATCATGTGGGAACCAATCCCACAACCCTATCAGAAAGGCCTAGCACTCACATTTGACACATGTGAGGAACCAATCCAACATACATGTTAAAAAAGGATCAACACTTATATTTGACACATGCGAGGAACCAATCCAACATACATGTTCAAAAAGGATCTGCACTTACATTCGACACATGCAAGGAACCAATCCAACATGCATGTTCGAAAAGGCTCTGCACTTACATTTGACACATGCGAGGAACCGATCCAACATGCATGTTCGAAAGGGCTCTGCACTTACATCCGACACATGCGAGGAACCAATCCAACATGCATGTTCGAAAGGGCTCTGCACTTACATCTGACACATGCGAGGAACCAATCCAACATGCATGTTTGAAAGGGAATGCACTCACATCTGATCGAGTAGGAACCAATCCTACAGTCATATCAGAATGCAGTCCCAGACCGAGCTACCTGGTAACTAACCAGGTGCCTCCATTCTCCAGGAGAATGGCAATTTCCCTTACATCTATCCTACTTGACAGAATGGCCAACACTCACATTTGACATAGGAGGAACCTAATCCTTTAACCATGATAGAATGGCTCAGCCCTTATATCTGACCTGCTCGTCAGAATGGCTCTCTCAGTCCTAGACTAAGTGTTCCTGGTAATTGACCAGGCACCTCCATTCCAAGAATGGAATTCAACACTCATATCTGACATGGAAGGAACCAAATCCTGTCACCATGACAGAATGGCTCAACCCTTATATCTGACCTACTCGTCAGAATGACTATGGATTCAGCACTCATATCTAACATGGAAGGAACCAATCCTCTCGCCATGATAAAATAACTTAACCCTTACATTTGACCTACTCGTCAGAATGGCTATGGATCTCACCATTTTCCCTTGGAGGAAACCTCGATCTGGAGAACACCAAGCTTCTCTCTAAAGTACTCGAACTTCACCCTAGCCAATGGCTTCGTCAACACATCAACTATATGTTCCTCCGTCCCAACATACTGGAGCTTCACTGCTCCCCTCTGTACCATATCCTTGATATAGTGATACTTGATCTCTATATGCTTCGACTTGTCATGAAACACTAGATTCTCTGACAACTTCATGCAACTCTGGTTGTCACAATGTATACAAGTAGCATCCATCTTGAGATCAAATAAATCAGACAGTAGCTTCTGCAGCCATACTACCTCACAACTAGCTGAACAAGTTGTGACATACTTTTCTTCAGTTGTACTCAGTACCACATAGGACTGCTTCCTGCTAAACCAAGAGATCACACCTGATTCCATACTGAAGCAACACTCTGAAGTGTTCTTCCTATCGATGGCACTTCCCATTCTAAATCAACATAACCTTCCAAGTTAATCTTCTGATTCATATCATACTTGAGCCCATACTCAACTATACCCTTTGCAACCATCAAGTGAACATGTCTCAATGTGTTCACAGCAAAGCAAGTATCTGGTATCATATCTGTCAGGTACCTCAAGGACCCAATCATCTAACGATGAATCGTAGCATCAACTGTCTCTGATGAAGCATCACTCAATATATTCATGTTCGATGCTATAGGTGTGGTCATGGCCTTGTAGTCCATCATCTTGAACCTATTCAGGATCTCTACTGTATACTTCTCTTGTCCAAACCTCCATGCCTATAACATAGTGCATCGACACATAATAGGAGCATCACTAGTCTTCCTCCTTCAAACTTGAAGCAAAGGTTGTAATCCACTTCACTCTTAGTAAAGCCTAGAGTCATCAATAATCTATCCATCCTTTCGTACCATGTCGAACCTTAGGATCTTCTGCAGTCACTCCCTCTAAAGCATCATACTCCCTTTGTCTTCCATACTCTATGCACTAAAACATTCTATACTGGAGTGACACTGGATACCAAGATCCTCTATCTTGAACTTTTTCAAGAATTCTCCTCACACCCATCTGTGAGCTTGTGATCCTCTATCAACCTTGTAGAATAGGTTTAGATCTTCATCAAGCTCATCATGTATTTTTTATCCCATGGGTGTCTTCTGAGCTCGTACAAGGCATTATTTCATTTGCACACATGATTCTACCTATCATGTGTCTCAACTCCCACTGGCTACAAATGTATCTTCGAATATTGCCTTGTATCCTACGATGTTTCCATCTACTGCATGAAGAAACTACGAACTTCCCTTCATGTATCGATACTGCATCCTAGACATCATTCTTCTTGAATTGGTCTTCCCTTTCTTGGAAAGTTCTGCATCAATGATGTCGCTGCATTCGTCATATTATTTTTCATCTTGAACTATCGTTACTTGTTCTTCGGAACAAGTCTCATTCTTCTTTTCTTGTAGGTGATTATGTATGCGATCTTTCCTACAAGTCAAATGCATTTGTATGGTTAGAAACATTTCATAAGGAATATTCATACTGGCAAATTCTTATGCATAAATGTATGATCCTGCAACTACTTTAGCCAATACAACATTCATCCATATCTTACAGAAACTTTTCTAGATACCTTCCATCTCTACCAGGACAACATTGAAATTGTGCTCTAATCCAATCTTTCAGCAAAGAGGTTTCATTCTAGATAAGTAGCAATGGAGAGTTGTATAGCACCATGAACTACTTACCCATCACATGCATATTAGTAGTATACTCTCATTAATGCAAACATTCTATCATGCATAATACATTAACTGAATATAAACAAATGCATAACAAAACAATGAAATGACAATTCAATACTTATCTTTATTTGTTTCGTGGGTAGATTCCATCTTGATCCTTCATCTTCATCGTCTTCTACATTCATAATAGCATCATTTCTCATCCAAATGCTAAGGTGGATAATAGGTTCTTCAATAGTTGAGTTCTTCATATTCCTCATCGCTTGAGGGATCTTCTTTGGATGGTGAGAGCTTGATCTTGAGTTGCTCCCATCTTGTTTTCTTTTATTATTAGTTGAGCTTCTTCTTCTTCCCAGAGTCTACTGAAAGTAATCACTTCCTTCTAGCACACATTCCTCGAATGAATGAATCCCATGATCCTGGGAGGCCATTTAAGGTGGCTATCACCACTCCTACATTCTTCACTTCTTCTTTCCCCACTTCAATTTGTTTTTTGATTTGAGAGACCCTTGTAAAGTAAGACTGCATGGTCTCTACATTCTGGATTTTCACATTATTCAATTGGTTTCTTAAGTTCATCTTTCGATGTATGTTCTTCCCTTCAAATATCTTTGTCAAGGAATCAAAAATCTCTTTTGGTGTCTTTAGACAATTGTGGTACAAGGTGATCCATGATTGAATCAACAATGGTCTTCTTGGCCTTGACCAAGTTCTTTTGGTGTAAGGCTTTTAGCCTCATCTCCCTCTGGAATTGGAACCTCTCTTCTTATGTAGGTGTCCAATTAATTTTCTTTAAAGAGATCAAATACTTCCATGCTTGGAAGTTTTCAACTTCACCAAGATTATCATCAAGCTGATGTGATAGATCACTTTGAAATGATAACCTCAATTGCAAATAGCAAAAGATTAGATCTTACCGATTTGAGGTGTCCATCCTGGTTCCGAAGCTGGTTGATCTAGGGCTTGTCAGAGAAATGCTAATTTTCAAAACTTGGAATATTTCATATCTTATTGGATAGAAATTTATATCTCTTCAATTGGAGCTGTCCAATTTACTCCTTTTCTGAAAATAGTGGAGGGAAGCTCCTGGAACAGGAAGCCCTTTCCAATTTCTTCTGCAGAAATTCCCGTCATTGTTTCTGTGATATCTCCAAAATTACTAATCCTCTATGTCTGAAAATTCTCACTGAGGTATCCTTGCATGTCCCTGATCCAAAATCATAGGATTCATCATAATTGGTTTTACCAATTGGTACTTATGATCATTTCCCAAGGTGATCTGTTACAGGACTGTTCATAACAACGAAGTTGTACGGACTGCCACGTGTCACTGGTTCATCTTCTAAGTCTGAAATTAGGACCATAGAAAGAATAGTCCATGAAAGTTCTAGAACATCTTCATAAAATTAATTTGAACCTTTTTAGCCCAAGATATAGCAATGCTCCCCAGGTGTCCTGTTTATGGATGAATTCTGGAAGAGGCTGGAACCCTAACTTGGAGGGATCCTATGTCCCAGAATATAGCGAATAGGAGGCTGAATTTTGGACACAGTGAATAAATATTTTATCTTTGGCTTCTACAATTTTCATATCCTGAGCCTTCTCCAATCTTGGGATATAGCAAATGTACCAAAACTTAGCAGTTTTAGTATTTTAGGGTAATTCCAGCTCGGGGTCAAACTAGGGTTTGACTTTCCCAGAGTTTCACCCAACCAAAAATATTGATCCAGATCTCTAAACTTCAATTTTGATGAGGAGAGAAACCCTATTTTGGGCTCACTCAAAAATTCCTCTTCTGTAGAAACCCTATTTTGGGCTCACTGAAAATGCTCGGAATCGAATTCCTCTTCAACAGAAAGATGTGCCCTTCAATGGAGAGTCAGCCGAACATAATTTTTCTGATGGATTTTGGAGAGAGACCCAAAAGGTAAAAATCCCTATCTTCTATAGCTGCACAATGTCTTCTTCTCAGGTTAGCTCTAATACCATGTTATATTTTTATCATTCAAGCTAGCATTATGATCTTAGGATCTTTAACTTAGAGAATAACATGCACATCAATAAAACACAAGAGACAAGAGACACAAATAATTTTTCTTGGGGAAACCATAAAGGAGAAAACCCTGAAGCTTCCTCAAATATAGAATCAACACCAAAAGTAAAACCTGAAAACATAAAGATGGTCTCCCGACAGCAGCAGTCTCTCTCTTGTCCCAATAACTTCTCCTCTCACTCATGTGCCCCAATGAGCGAGTGCGTGTGTGATAAATTGAGAGACTCACTCTCTATTTATATTCTTTCATTCACTTGAAACCCACTCCAACATGTCGGCCTCACTTAACAATTAATTACTAGAGCCGACATCTCTAGGAGTGTCTAATAACCCTAGTACCCCAAAACTTGTGGGGACTTTGCCTCCTCCGAACAACAAGGAGTTTTATCCTTAACACAATGGTGGGAACTATTGCCCTGAATTACAATGACTCACCTAGAGTCAACTTCTCTAGGATAGTCTAATAATGCTAGGGCCCCACAACTGTGGGGACTTTAACCCTTAACCAATAGGAGGGTTACCCATAATGATTTGCCATGAATTTTATATTATAGAAACTTCCTGGAATAAACATTGGGGTATAACATGACTCAATTACATTACAGACACATCCTAGAATAAACATATGGGTACAATACATAATATATACGGATGAATACATTTCGAAGTTACAATTACATCAACAAGTCCAAATCCATCTAAGGTATATACTCATACCCTCTCCAGGTCTCTTCATGATCATCTACAATATCAAATAGACAAAATAATAACTTGTAAATGACCAGATACCAATAAAGTAACTCAAGTTGGCATCCATCTATTGGAAGTGTTAAAAGGATAAGACATGCTCTACAAATCATTTAAGTAACAATCATAACAACTAGCAATCACTCCACTGGAGGTACATTAACCAAATACATATATAGGGTTTTATTTATTATAACTCAGACTAGACTTTCAAGACTATGCTCACTTCATAGTTGTAGTCAATTTGCTGGTAAAGGGTGAATCCTAAAATTCATAAGGTTAGGACAAAGGATGACTTCCCACTAAACACTTTGACACTTTGGATATGGAAAGGGGATACTCACTATAGCCATATATCGGACAAACAAAAACAAAGGGGATGGAAGTGGCTCACAAATGGGTGAACTTCTTCAGAGGTGCTTACTCACCTTCACAAATTCTCACAATCCAACTCAATACAAGTAAGGCCAACAATATTTAGATATAACTTCTAGGAACCATTGCTTTTTGGGACTTTGATTTTCCATAGCCTTTTTCCACGTATTTTTATACAAACTTTTATCATTTAGGATTTATGCATTCATGTATGTTGAAAAACACTACTTTTCATGAATTTTTTAAGATATTTCATTGCAATTATTTTCAGAGTCAATTTCATTAGGCTAGCATCGTATTCACGTATGTTAAAAAACACTACTATTCATGAATAGGATTTTTTTATAAGATATTCATTTTATTTCCAAATACATTGTATTGATTGAAATAATACTTGTTTCAGGTAAGCAAACACATCCTACACAACTCAAAGCTGAGTGATAAATAAATAGGGAGGCTTGTCAAACAAAGGCTCTAGCAGGGAAAGTTCCTCCATGCCACAAGTCAAGTAGTAACTTGGGCTAAAACACAACTTGGAAGGAAATGGATGGGTGGAGACAATGAATAATGAAACCAACACTAGAAATCCAAAGTATGGTGGGACTGACTACCTATATTCTCCCTAAGGAGGGTAAAATCAATGAGTATAGATCAAGAACTTCAAATTCTGAGTAGGGACATCAATACATAATATAAATACATCCAATTCCACATATTTATATGACCTCCAGATCATGATACTAAATTCTAACACATGTCAAAAAGATGAGTATAAGTGCAATGATAACCATAACACAATATAATATAAGCCGAGTCATAATCATGCAAATAATCCATCTGAATGAATATCTGTCCAATGAGAAAACAGTGATGCAAATCTAGGCACTACTAACTACTTTACACATGGCTAAATGGATACATCAGTCCTCAAATATGAGTGTCTCGAGACTCATTCCTAGCATGGGAGAGTACTATAGTCCATCAAATAAATAATGATCCATCATAAAAGCTCATCTCAACATCTCATATGTAGGGGAGCTGGCTGAAAAATGACATCATCATCATGTTTTTTTAGGTATTTATTGTTTTTGGGGTAGCGAGGTCCATCAAAATTATGTCGAGTGGGTACTTGTTGGATGCGTAATTTAATTTCGCATCCAGGGATCTCTCCCGATCGAAATTTGAGTAAAATCACAAGGCGATATGTCAAAAATACGAACAAAAAAAGTAGTTTTTTCTTTTCTTCATCCAAAATAAAATAATATTATTTTATTATTTTATGTATTATTTTATTATTTTTCTTAGTAGGCCCATTTTGAGTTGAAATTTCCTCTAATGCTCCAAATTCTTTTCATAACAAGGTTCCCTATTGATCCTAATCAGAGCACTATCAGAGTTTGAGACACAAAGATAAGATAAGTCCATCATGAGGTATGCACCTATACTAGCTTCCCACTTCCTAGATAAAAGCATTCCATATGGTGGGGGCAAATCAATAACAACCACATCCATCATGGTAGAGATATCTGAGCATGCAAATAAATCAGCTCTAAGGTTTTTTTATCAAACCATAGGATGGCACTCGCCTAGAGTCTGTACCGTAGACATTCCCATCGGGCCTAGTCATTTCCAATCCCATTTCCTTCATGAAATACAAAGGAATTGCATTCATAGCTGCTCCAGAATCCAACATGCATATATGCATGAGCATGGTCTGAATATGTAAGGTTAGCTAATAGGGAGGCTGACCACCTTTCTTTCTTTCATAAATTGAAAACTAGATGTTGATAGGTGGATCCTTTTCATGTTTTCTAGGTTGCATCCCACTAGGGCTCTATATGTGACTGGATTCTAAGCCAACCTTAGGAGTCTTGTCCTGGCCAATTCCATCAAAGAAATCCTCTACTTGGCTTCTTATGGAGGGCACCTTCATTAACTTAGTAACAGGGATATTACACATTATCTTGCTTAGCTCTTTCTCTATTTTGATGTTCAAATCAAAATTTCTTAAAGCAAGATCTTCGTCTTCCTTATTATCTTCATTGATCTCTTTATTTTTGTCTAAGAAAGAAGGTTGGGAATCAATTCTTCATTTATATGTTATAACCTGTAGTTGTTCCTTTGTTTCAAGGATACCTAAGGCACAACATTAGGGATCGGGTTCATTAGCAAAATCTTCCTCTTGCTCCCATGGCTCTTCTTCCAAGAGAATTCTTCCAAACCCATCATCAAATGATAAAGCATTTATAAGGTTTATGTTGTTAGGTTGGTCATCAAGGTAGCTAGTATTTGATGATTCTTCTTCATTTTCATCACACCAATTAACATTCTTCCTCTAGGAGTTTCCGGATACTCGGGTCATCTTCTATTGGGATCTCTCTTAGGAGCTCTATTGTTGTTCCAGTAGGGTTTAGGGCCATAAGGATTTCTATGTCTCTCAGGATCATGAAAACTAGCAATACTATTTGTCAGGATAGTTAGTTGTTTCATGATCTCTTGCATGGTTTCTAACGTGTCCTTTGATTATTTTGGTTCATTCACAGGTGCTTTAGGATTTTGGAGCTTAGGGTCATATCTGGAAGCGGATGGAGCAAGGTGGTCAAAGAATTTTTGCTTACCCATAGATGCAACATGTTGTTCATCCATCTTTGCATTAAGTTGGGAAGTCTTCAAGTCATTGGTATTCTTAACCCTCAAGCTATATCCCAACCAACCGTCAAAAGAATTCAAATAATGAATAACAATTGCTTGGCCCTTGAGTTTGATTTCATCTGGGATATTTCCTCCAGTCTTGTCAAATCTTAGGTTAAACTCATGGATTGTTTCATTCTCTCTCTTCTTGATTTCAGACAGTTGATGTAAGAGGAATTTCCCATCTAACTTGTGAGACCAATCACTATTAAGCTTTGTGACAAAATCGTCACATCCATTGATGGATGAAGCAGGTAAACTATCAAACTACTTCTTCACATATCCTTTCAGAGAATGCAGAAGGCCCCTCATTAATACATCTTCATCAGCTACTCCATATGCTTCCATATGATCCCAAACTTTGTTAATATGATTTTCAATGGAGATAGCTGACACTCCATCAAACTTGGGAACCTTTTCAAATTATTTATCAGGCATGTCATGGGGGGCTCCCTAGATCAGGGAAAAATATAGAGGAGACACCTTAGACTTCCTTCCAAAAATTCTAGGGTTTTGTGGAGCAGGAACATTCTGATTTCCGCTAGTGTTTTTTCTGGTCATTTGGCTAGATGATGTTGAAGGAGATCCTAAAGGATGAATTGAGAAAATAGTGGGGCTCGATATCTTCCAAAAGAAGTTGGAAGAGTCTTCTTTATTTTGTCTTTTTTTGTGTGTAAGTTGTGGGGATTCCTTTAGGGTTTACAAGGCGTTCTAAGAACTTAAGGTTAATACATTGGATACGGTCCTCAGTGGAGTCACGGGGTGGAGTTTCCAAGTGAACCACACAAGTAACTCATCGAAAAGAGATATCTCGTATGGAAAGGTGAGGTATGTCCAACTAAGGTAGGCCTCTACCTCCCCGCAACAACGCAAAAATGTTGGAAAAGAGAATGGGAGTAGACCTTAAGGATAAATGTCGAACCAAGGTAGGCCTATACCTTCCCCGGTAATGACACCAAAATGTTATCACTGACCTTGTATTTTCCCATGTGAAGGGGATCCAAGATGGATGGTAAAGGGACAAGCAACTAAGGAGGTGGAACTAAGATTGCCTCGACTCCCAAATGGATGGTTGTATCACCAATAGAGGAATTATTCACTTTATGTTATCTTAGCCCAAGACAACAAATGGGGAGACCCAGATCTACTCCCGATAGGAGAGATCAAACCTAGAAACCAGATCAAATAAAATAGACTTGAGATACGTAAGGTGTAAGGTAAGAGGAAACCCTAGATATATGGATGATATCACTAGGTGAACCAATGATTTGAATTAGGGATTTTGGAAGTATGAGGTTCGATCCCAATTAGGACACAGGTGACTTATGAGGGAAATACTAGATCTGGGGTTGAGGTACTAGCAACAGGTGAAGATATCCACTACCTTGGGAAACGTAACCAATGTAGGGATGGAAAGGATAGGATTGGGGCTATCTAGTACCGACAGATAGACTCGATGAAAGATACAACAATGTCAAAGTACCTGAGTCCCTAGGGAAAAGTCAGATCATAGGAAAAAGAGGCCAAAGAGGGGGTAGCGCTAGGGTTGGAGATCAGTTCCTATCAGATCTAGGGAAATGGAGTCACTATTTTCCCAACATTGAAGAAGACCCACCTATGAAATACCCCAATATACAAACCCAAAAAGGCATTTTGCTAGAAAAGTAAGATTACGAGAAAAATCAGGAGGAAGATGGCTAGCGCTAGGGTTTGGGAGGCCAAATTTTCAGATCTATTTAAACTTGTGCACTTATAGCTCAATGTTGAAGGAGATTTGGTGAGAGGATGACCCAATCTATAAACCCAACAAGGTATTTTGCCGAAAAAATCAGATCCCAAAAAAAGTCAGAAAAAGGTGGATAGCGCTTAGGTTTGGGAGGAAAGTTTCTCAGATCTAGTGCAAACCAGCCACTTTCAACCCAATGTTGAGGATGATTTGGTGAGGGTATGACTTGATGTACAAAACCCAGCAGCAGTTTGGCCCGAGATCAAGAGGTCGAATTTTTAATATTTTTGGTTTTTTATTATTTATGGGATTTTAATGTGAAAATGAAGAAAGCAGATGCCAATAGATTGAGACCTGGAAGAAATGTACTAACCTGTAGATATTACCTGGAAATCCTTGTATATGCCTTGATGATGATGATCCCTACTATCCTGATCAATTTGAGAATCTTTGAGCGAGTTCTATGCCCAACGTTTTTCTCCAAGAAGTCAATGCACCCTCTCTTGTGCACAACAAACATCAACCATATCATATTTGCTACATCATGAGAAAAAAAAAATGCTACAGAAAAATAGCAAGAAGAAATCATAGATCGCAATGACACTAATGAAAACCCCCTGATACAAGTGAAGCCAATCCAAGTGAGTTGAGGAGCCCCTACAAAAATGCCCAAGCTAAAGTCGCTCTCTTGTAGACAAGACAAAGATTCCCCAAAAAATATAGATTTTGCAACAATTTCCCTAATGCTAGGAAGCAAAAGAATTTCCAATCACCATCTAAGAACACTAGATGCAAGGAGATCTAAGAGACATCCACAAGAAAAGTTTTTCTATTATCCAGATCCAAGAGGCAAAGACCTCTTACAAATGAGAAGCTCTCTCTAAATAGGAATGAGAGAACCAAAATCATAACCGCTTTTCAAATGAGTGGATAATATTAAAAGATACAAATGTCTAATCAATAGTTGAGATGATCTCAACATACAATACATGGATCAATATAACAATATAATATAAAAGTGGACTAAATCACCCTGGGAGAGGGGATATCACTCAAGAAGAAATAAATGAAGCACATGGTGGGTCCATGGAGTGTTAACTAACTCCCTCTGGGTGTCCCCATGGCACAATAAAAATAATATGAATGTTAAACTGTGAAATTGTGCCTTCTTGAGGAAATCGTGAGCCTCCAATAGCTCCAGAAAATAATATAAAATGCCCAAAAAAAATAAATGCAGGCTTATCCATGTGCGAAAACTACTGGAGAAAGTGTCGAAGACATCACTCTATCATCAGAACTCATCCCATGCCATTTCCTTGCCTCAGTAGCCCAAATCAAATTCTTCAGTAGCCATTTAATTATTTTTTAATCTTCCTCGGGATATGTGAACCTACCAAAAGAGCCTCATAGGGCGCCTGTGTTATCCAACTAATCCCACCAGGATCTCTGGGAGGGGGGTACTATGGTACAATCAAGTATTTGGACCCCCTATGCCCCATACAACACCCTAGGAGATCCAATAAAATCATCTTCGTGCTCAGACACATCATCCAGTGAAGCAAAACTACACCAGAAGGGTAAAATGAGCCTGGCCATCTCTTTAAGTTCCCAGAACTGAAAACAAGTTGTCTCACTGGACTCAGAAAGTCCAAATCCATCTAAGTTTTATACTCATATCCTCCCCAGGTCTTTTCCTGATCATCTACAATATAAAATAGACAAAATAATAACATGTAAATGACCAGATACCAATAATGTAACTTAGGCTGACATCCATGTGCTGCAAGTGTTAAAAAGATAAGACATGCTCTACAAATCATTTAAGTAACAATCATAACAAATAGAAATCACTTCATTGGTGGTACATCAACCATATACATATATAGGGTTTTATTTATTATAACTCAGACCAAACTTTCAAGAATATACTCACTTCATAGTTGTGGTTAATTTTCTAGTGAAGAGTGGAGGATAAAATTCATAGGACAAAGGATGACTTC
The DNA here is from genome assembly GCA_001517045.1 of Pseudotsuga menziesii. Lineage (NCBI taxonomy): Eukaryota > Viridiplantae > Streptophyta > Pinopsida > Pinales > Pinaceae > Pseudotsuga > Pseudotsuga menziesii. Next base: position 512,368 of record LPNX010472692.1, read on the forward strand.
CCACTCAACACTGTGACACTTTGGATATGGAAAGGGGATACTCACTATAGCCATATGCCGGAGAAACAAAAGCAAAGGGTATGGTAGTGCCTCACAAATGGGTGAACTACTTCAGAGGTGCTTACTCACCTTGACAAATGCTTACAATCCAACTCAATACAAGTAAGGCCAGCTATATTTAGATATAACTTTTAGGAACCATTGTCTTTTGGGTCATGATTTTCCATAGCCTTTGTCCACGTATTTTTATACGGACTTTTATCATTTAGGATTTATACATTCATGTATGTTGAAAAACACTACTTTTCATGAATGTTTAAAGGTATTTCATTGCAATATTTTTTAGATCCAATTTCATTAGGCTAGCCTCGCATTCATGTATGTTGAAAAACACTTCTTTTCATGAATGGTCTTTTTTTTATAACATATTCATTTTATTTCCAAATACATTGTATTGATGACAGTACTGCTTGTTTCGGGTAAGTAAACACATCCTAGGAAACTCAAAGCTGAGCCACAAATAAACAGGGAGGCTTGTCAAACAAAGGCTCTAGAGGGGAAAGGTCCTCCATGCCACAAGTTAAGTAGTAAGTCAGGCTAAAACAAAACTTGGAAGGTAATGGATGGGTGGAGACAATGAATAATGAAACCAACACTAGCAAGCCAAAGTATGGTGGGACTCACTACCTATATTCTCCCTAAGGAAGGTAAAATGAATGTGTATAGATCAACAACTTCAAATTCTCAGTAGGGACATCAATACATAATATAAATACATCCAAGTCCACATATTTATATGACCACCAGATCATGACACTAAATGCTAACACATGTCACAAAGATGAGTATAAGAGAAATGATAACCATAACAGAATATAACATAAGCCGAGTCATAACCATGCAAATAATCCATCTGAATCAATATCTGTCCAATGAGAAAACACTGATGCAAATATGGGCACTGCTAAATGCCCTGCATATGCCTAAATAGCTACATGAGTCCTCAAATATGAGTGTCTTGAGACTCAGTCCTGGCATGGGAAAGTACTGTAGTCCATGAAATAAATAATGATCCATCATAAATGCTCATCTCAGCATCTCATATGTAGGAGAGTTGGATGAAAAATGTAATGAATCTGAAAAATAGAATAGGGTAGCTCGACTACTATATATGTGATAACAACTTCATTCAAAAAACAAAATTTGTAACACTAACTTTTTGTTACAGCGTATGAACTCCAATGTTTTTCCTATGATGCTCAAACAACTCTTTTCCCAAAGGTTTTGTAAATAGATCTGCAAACTGATTTTTTGATCTACAAAATTCCACACTTATTTCATCGTTGTTTATCAGTTCTCGGATAAAATGATACCTTGTATCAATATGTTTACTTCTTTTATGAAAGATGTGATTCCTCGATAGTGCAATAGTTGATTTATTGTCTCATAAAATTTGAGTTGGTTCATTATGTTCATGCAGTAACTCAAAAAGAGTTCTCCTCAATCCATACAACGCTTTCTTGAATCTATAGACCTTATTTTCATGTCCATCAACCTCATATCCTGGAGGTTGTCTCACATAAACCTATTCTTCTAAATATCCATTTCAAAATGTGGGCATTACATCCATTTGATGTACATAACATTTATTATCAGCAGCAATAGCTAATACCAGCCTCACCATATCAAGTCTGGCCACTGGTACAAAGGTCTCATTATAATCAATTCCAGGTTGTTGACTAAATCCCCGAGCTACAAGTATTGCTTTATATCTTTCAACATCACCATCATCATTTAACTTAGTCTTATAAATTGATTTGACAGTAATACAATTTTAATCTTCACGAAAATCTACAAGATACCAAGTATTATTTATTTCTATGTCATCAATTTATTCATCCATTGCTTTTATCCAAACATCCTTTTTAACATCCTCATCAAAATCTACTAGACCATATGCTATAAATGCAAAATTTGAAACTTGATCTACTTCTTCATTTTGATCATACAATTCTCTTAAACTTCTAGTCTTCTAATCTCTAACTATGTTTCCTAATGACACTAATGTAGGATTTGATTCATGATCCTGTTCCTTGCCGTCCATCAACACTTGATGGTTCACCATGTTCATGAGTTCTGGTCATTCTGGCAGGTGTCCTTATTGCTATGTATGTAGAGTTGACTGTCCTCCATGTGTTCCTTGTTCATCTTATTCATCTTCCGCGTGAGGTGCAACAACGTCCTCACCAACTAATTTATCAATGCTCCCATCCCATGCTTCTTCTTCCTTAAACGGTACATCTTTGCTGATTACATACTTCTTGGTGATGGGATTATAAAGTCTATATGCTTTAGATTCTTCACTATATCCAACAAAAATACATTTCTGACTTATGTCATCTAATTGTCTCCTCATCTCTTCAGGTACATGTGGATAAGCCACACAACCAAAAGTTCTTAAATGAGATATGTTGCTACACTTACCACTCCATGCTTGTTGAGGAACTCGATCCTTCACGCTCTTCATGGGGATTCTGTTCAGAATGTATACTGAACAAGTAACAACGTTTCCCCAATATTCATTTGAAATATGTGTCTCCTTCATCATACTTTGAGCCATGTTCATAATGGTTCAATTCTTCCTTTTTGCTACACCATTTTGTTGTGGAGTGTAGTGAGCAGTAAACTGTCTTTTAATTCCATAATATTTACAAAATTCCATAAATTCATTTGACATATACTCACCTCCTCTATCTGATCTCAAGACTTTAATAATAAATCCGTTACTTTCTTTTTCATCCATAGCTTTAAAACTTTTAAATACATCAAACGCTTGAGATTTCCATTTCAACAAATACACCCTAGTTTTTCGACTCTAATCATCAATGAAAGTCATAAAATAAACATTACCAGTCAAAGAAGGTGTTTGCATCGGTCCACACAAACATGTGTGTACCAACTCTAATGGCACCTTTGCTCTGCATGACACTCCAGAAATAAATTTCTCTCTATGGTGATTTCCCAATATGCAACTCTCACATGAGTTTGTTGGCTGCTCAATACTGGGAAATCCTTTTACCATCTGCTTCTTCTATAGCAACTCTAAACCACCAAAATGTAAATGACCATACCTCAAATGCCATAACCATGATTGATCTAAACTCTCAGTTTTATAAGCATTCAAAGAGTTAGTCAAATTATTTCTCATAGTCAGTGAAAACATCCTATTCTTTGTCATCTCTACTCTGGAAATCAACTACTTACTTGGATATTTAACATAAATAGTGCATACCTTGTTCTTAAAGAACACTCTGTATTTTTTCTCCAGCAATAGTCCAACACTTCAGAAATTACACATTAAACTAGGAACATAATAAACATCATGAATTGTTCTTCTTTCGCCATTTTTCGCATACACAACAATCACCCCTTGACCACTAAATTTTACTTTACTATCATTAGCAAACTTCACTTCAAACTGAATACTTGTATCTAGACTTGAAAATAATTCCTTATTTCTAGTCATGTGGTTGTTGCATGCGCTATCCAAAAAACATACCTCTTTTGAACTTTCCTGGGTGACATTACAAGTCAAAAACATTGGTTGCTCTTCATTTTCAGTCTCCTCTGTCATGTGTCTAGACAACTTACTATTATTTGCTTGCTTCTTCTAGCACTTGTTAGCAAAATGCCCAAATTTCTTACAGTAAAAACACTGAACTTGAGATATGTCTTACCTTTGGCTTCATGACTGTCATGCTCTACTACACGTAGCTCCCCTTTATTCTAGGAGTACTCTAGTGTAACTTCTCTTCAGATTCAAAATTATTTCTATTGTCACTATGATCAACACTTCTACCTCCTCTTCCTCTATTAATAGATATTCCTTTGCATCTACCTCTAGTAAAATGTAACTAATATTTAAAATCATTTTTTAATGGAGTATCATCATACTTATTCATTCTTGATTCATGAGCAATCAAAGAACTAGTCAGCTTATCAATGTGGATTTGACTGAGATCTTTAAATTCTTCAATTGGAACAGCCACTGCTACAAACTTCTTTGGCAAACATCTCAGCAATTTTTGAATCACACGTTGATAGAAGGTCTCCACCATACTACCATAGTTGGTTTACAACATTCATGGTTTGTGTCATAAAACAATCAACAGTCTCATTGTCCTTCTTCTTCAAATTCTCAAAATCTCTTCTCAGGTTCTACAACTTAACATTCTTTACCTTGGTCACACTTTGATAGCAAGTTTCAAGAGTGTCCCAATCTTTCTTTGAAGACTCAGCACTTGATATCTTTGGAAAATTGGATTCACTGAGGCCTTGTTGAATAATACCAAGAGCTTTATTATCCTTCTTTCGATTTTCCTTCAACAAAACACGCTCAACATTTGAGAGAGCCAACTCAGCGGCTTGATCGGCTGGTTCTGGGTAGCAAATCGTAACAAACTCCCAAAGATCCTGAGCATGCATGATAGTTCTCATTTTAATAAACCAAGTATCATAATTTCTTTCAGACAAAACAAGAATTTGTGGCTGAACTAGACACTGCTGTTAGTAGCCATCTTAATTAAATTCCAAAAACAATGAGCAAGAAAACTCAACCAAGCTCTTAGACAAGAAAGAAAACTTAACCACATGCCACTCTTAGTCTTAGTAGCACTTTAAAACTTACTAATAGCTCAAAATAACACTTACAGCTCTGTCACAGCTTTTCTGTTACAACTAGCTGTGACTTGCTCACAAAGCTTATAAAACTCAAGTAGACTCCTACAAGACTGTTGCAGCTGGCTGTTGGAGCTGACAGTACACTCCATATGATGTTGCAGCTAGCTGTTATAGCTAACAACACTCTACACGACTGTTTCAGCTAGGTGTGAGTGCTAACAGTCACCTACAACACACTCACAGCTCACTATTTAACCACTATCTCATGACCCCTGCATTCGTAAACTTATCACAAATATTCTAGTGGATTAATAAACAACATTCACAAGAAATAAACTCTGTTTAGTTCAGTTGTTACTGCAGACTAACATAAAAAAATAAAACTTATTTTTTCAACTAAAAAATAGAGTAAAATGAAAAATAAAATTACACAGAAAACTCAAACTATGTTTCTATTCCTCTATGGTGTGTATTTTCAGCATACAAAACATGATTACAAGCTATGTATTTATAGGATTTCAACTAAGTCCGCCATTAAGTGCTAATCAGCGCTTCACTATACAAAACAGATTTCTCTCTTCAAATTATTTACAATATGTTATAGTCTCACAGAGTTTGAAAGAGTTTGAAAATGCACTCCCTCTTCAGAAATTAGATGTGCTTTGTTTTGACAGTTTTGTAGCATCAAAGCGGCTCTTCAGATTTTAATAATCTGGTTTGTGTGGACGGTGAATTGAGGCAGTCACAAATCTGAGTGGTGGAGTAATTAACAACTCCAACAAAATATATATATATTTTTTATATATTGGTTCAATATAATATTTTCTAAAACTAAAAATAAAGCATTAATAATAATGTTAAAATTATATTTGCAATTTTTCTTTTTATTTCTATTTATTATTTGTAACTTGCATATTATGTTTAGAAAAATAGTTATTATAATTAAAAATATAATATAAATTTATCTCAAATCTATGACTTATTGAGAGGGTTCAACTCTTTGAAAGTATTTTCAAAGTGCAAATTTTGAAAAAAATATTTATATTAGATTGACAAATATAAAATTAAAATAGATCATTACTAAGTGCAATTTATGTTTTTCAGCTTAAGCAATTTGATCTTTATGACACATATCATAATAGATGGAGGTTAAAATTGATTTATTGTAATAATAAAACTATTTTAGATGAAACGATAAAATATGAATGTCACCACTATTATAAAAAGAAAAATATAAACTACAAAATGTTAAAGATAAACCAATTCTTTAATATTGTAATTATTTGAACATAAACAAATTTGCATAGCTTACCGTGAAGTAGCCCGCCGACGCCTAGCCTGTCGTATCTGGATCTGTCGAATGGCCGTCCTTAGTTCAATTATACGCACTGTTCGAACTAAGATTCTCGATAACATTTTTATAGAGAAAAAAACAAAGTTTCTGTGATTGATTGTACAGATATTTTAGAGAGAAATGGCCTACCGAAATTTTCCTCGGATTCCTATCGCACATAATGTTTAATAACTCAAAGGAGAATTTCAACAGATAACAACTGGATTACTGTGTATATTCAATAGAAAATCTACCAAAATGATTACAGGGCCAATATGAGACATAATTATGACCTGTTTGGATAACCGGCTGCGCATTTTGTGTTGGTACCAGAGAGGCTAAAAGAATCAGTAAAATATGATAATAAAATATTTCTATCCGAAGTTTAAAAAAAACATTTAATGTTTGGCCTGAGATTAAGCTTCAATTTTCATACATACAGAAAACCTAAACCAAATGGCGTGCTACAGTTGATATTTATACAGTTAATCGATCCAGAGCCTTTAAAAAAAATAGCTGTAACAAAACTTTATCTATAATATTTGGCCAATCACCTTCCAAAACTAAAACGTTTTGAATGCCCGTCATTCAAAGTCTAATCAATCAAATGTAAGTTACAACACAGCTCTTACTAATCATTAATGAAATTGTCAAATATGGAACAGTATAAACGTTAACCAAAACGCCCTCAACCAGCCTGAATTAGGTACAAGGTATAGTAATTTTTGTGGAAATAATAAATTTAGGTTATCTAGATAGTTTTAAAAACAACAATACCAACAATTAATATTGTTGAAATTACCAAAATAACAATTTCTAGAAACAATTTTGACAATTTTTTATAAAAATTGGTTCAGTTTTCGAGAAAGACAAAAGGATTGTCCTTACCTATGTCTCTTACTTATTTAATTAATTATTGTCCTTAAACATTGAGGTTTATGGTACGGGGCGGCCATCAAACTCAACGCCAATCCCTTTCAAGGAATCAATACGGAGTGACGTAGATGCCCATGCCATAACACACACCGATGGAAATTTAAAACTTAATAAAACAAAAAGACAACAACTGTTAACCAATATATTCATGCACTGTTACATCCAAGATGCATGCATTTCCAGATAAGAATTGTTTGCATGTAATAAAAAATAAAAATATTTGTTTTATAAAAATATAACCATAAGTTTTCCACGCGAGCGGATCTTATCTTCACAGTGAAACGTGGGTCATCCATAGATTTATACGATGAATAATGAGCCACTTTATCTTAAGAAATATAAGATGAATAATGAGCCACTTTATCTTAAGGAATTTTACTCGGATTCCTCTTGTACATTAAGTGTGGATTCAAGTAATAATAAAAGGCTTGTTTGTATGTGGAAATTTATTGAACGAACAGAAAATCTACAAAATAAGTTGAGGTCCATGATTTGGCATAATTATAATCTGTCTGTGTAACCGGAGTTAAATTAAATCCGGTTTGTTGCAGAACATTACCATTACAATTTGGAGATGTGGTTCACCTGTTAACAGATTCACTTTCCTTCCAGGTTTGGAGTGCATTTAAGTTTCAATTTCCATGTATGTGGATCACTCACTATTGCCGCAGACGCCAAATATGAGTTCTATTACGACGTGAATCGTGAGAATCACTGGTTTCTCCGGGTGACTGATTGCTCTTTGATGATAAAAAAAACCGGTTCGAGACTTAATGATAAAAAAATAGTTAGGTCATCTTAAAAATATAAGAGTTAATTATGGGATTATATTAGAATTTGAGGTGGATTATATATCTACTAGGAAGGTGGAAAGGGTAAAAATATTGAGTCTTTGGGCAAGTGATTTTAATAATACTTTTATGGGTATTACTAATTCTACTTACAATGAGGTTTTACCACAAGACATTCATGATTAAATACATTAATGACATCCAAGATCAACATATATTTGCACTCGATAAATTTCCTTAATGACCCTTGTTTGTTTGGATTTATTGAATTTTAGAATAAATTTTATCTTGTTTTCCAAGTTGTCTTTCTTGATTAGGATTCTCGCTTTTACAGAAGCTGAAATCCCTTTTTTGGAGGTCCGTTGAAGTTTGTTTTTTGCTCTCCGATTTCCTTTGTTTGGATCTAGAAGTCCTATAATTTTCAATAAGGAAATGTACCTTTCTCGATTTCCGATTTTCGATATCCGCGTTGCGGAAAGTGGAAATATAGTTAATTTTCCAATTTTTGGATAGAGGAAGTGTACAATATTTCTTTTTACACTTATGATTTTTTATATTTTCGATTTCCGCAATTTTCCTTTGCGAGTTCGGAAGTCGAAAAACTCACAAGTTTGTTGGTCAAATCTTTACTTCCCGATTTTCGACTTCCGAAGTTCGTAACGTGGAAATCGGAAATCACAATTTTTTGGATCTTAGCACTATCCCTTTATATTTTTCTGCTTCAATCGTAGCCGTCCATATATCTTAGATCTATGGTTTCGATCATTTTTGTCATTCAATTTTTGGGTTTTAAATATGTTTGAAGTCATGACTGTTTTATCATTTTTTCGGTGGTTTTTTCTTATGTTTGAAGATTTTACTACAGATTTTTCATTGCTCTAGCTCACGGATTTGCAGTTTTCTAAGTATTTTCACTAGTAAGTAATTACCACTTGACCATTTTTTCTGTTGGTTTGAACTGAGGTCACTGTTTTAAACATGGTTTCTAAAATCCATTCGGAGATAATGTCCACCACCTCCAGGAACACCAGGTCGAAAACAACTCTTGAGGAGAAAAACAACAACGACCCTAATGTCAGTGTGTTCACTGATACTAGTGGACATCTGTGTGATACCCTGTACCTAGACTAGTCCAGGATTTACAACATTTTTGACAATGATGATTTATCCTTTGTCACCAATGATCAGCCGGCTTATGAATGAATTCGAAGTTCTTAGCTTCACCTCATTGCTGCTAGACCCCCCTTCATGCCCTATACAGACCCTGTTAAGTGGTCGTTGGACTATGTGAACCCTAAGGAATGCTCTTTCAATGACAACATCCATACTCACGTTGCATCATTCCATTTTGACGTATTTTCTAGGGCTTATGTGCTTGGACCTCCTAGAGAACTTTTAACATCGAAATTTCTTGATGAGGCTACTACCTAGTTCAACTATGAAGAGGTGGTCGAGTTTTGGATGGACAACATGGAACTGTTTAGGTAACAGTTGATAATCTCCACTAATGCCTATCTAATTTCTTGGTTTAGGGAACCATTCTCATTACTAGAAGCTATGTTGTGTCGCTTGTATGGGTCGACAAACTGCTCCTTGTTCAAAGCTAAGTGGGTTCATGTGGCTCATCACATTTTGCTTACAGGTGATTCGTTCCATTGGGAACAGGTTATATCTTTCAATTTGAAAGATGAGTTTGAGAAGTATTAGAAAACCTCCACCAACCGAAATCCATCATTTTACATGTCAGGGTTTGTGATGGATGCTTTCTGTGGAACTTCTCCTTTCCCCGTCTTAAATTGGAACTAGAACAAGAATTCTTCCCCGCTGCACATATATTTTTCTGATATGTGGGAGGACAATTTCGTTCCTCGAATTTACGAGATGGGTCGATGTGCCATAAAATTTTCAAGGCTGACGCTTCGACATTTTCTTAGAGAACCAGGGAATTAATTTCAGTACATGGCGATTGGTATGTCAGAGAATATTCCTCCTATATGAGGATTTGGGGTAGTAATACATTGCATCTTCTACCGAGAATTGTCCCTGATCGTATGGCACTACAAGAATTCTCCTTTCATGCGGTTATCAATGGGTTTTTTCCCAAGCTCACAAAGCACAAGAAAAAGGTGTAGCCCAAATTTCCATTGTATATGGACTCCCGTGTACTTCAGAATTCTACGCATGCAGCTGTGATGGGTAAATAAATTTCTATCATGAATTTGGGAGAGGTGCCGAAGAGGATGCATGACCCAAAATCTTATCTTGCTAAACCTCTTTGCACATGAGCGTGGTAAGTCTCATTATGTTCATGACGATGATCCTGATGATTCTATGTTCAAAGAAGCTATGGATTTTTGAGAGGAAATGGGAAAGATCGAGGATCCAGACGTTAAGTATCATCTCTACAAATACCAAAAGGACATTAAGGATCGTACTCTTCATTACAGGGAATCTAAACTGAAGATAGAGCAGGACCTTCAAAAGAAGAACATGGAGAAAGAAGCAAAAGAGAGAACAACAAGCTATGCTACTGAGTCTAAGGAGAATGGTAAGGGTATCCTTGATAGTCCTTCCAGTCCTCAGCCTGCCTCAATGGAGGACACTCTGCAAAAGGAAGCAGAGTTTAAGAAGAATCTTGAGAGAATCACTTCTCAATTGCAAACTCACACAGAAATGGTCGAGTCACAATCTAAGAAGAAAAAGACCGAATTGAGTTCTGAGCAGGTTCAATCACAACAGGGTCCCAGGAAAGAACAGATGGTTCCCCTGCTGCAAATTGCTCAAAGAGAATAGGTACTCATGCAAGTCCCTCCCATATGATAAGTAAATCCTCTGCCTCCATCTGATGTTGAAATTCATGACATAAACAATGATCTTGAGGAAGATACTGGTCCTTCAAATTTTCCAGTTTGTATTTTGACTTCCTTGGTATCATCCATTCCCAGTCCTCAGGAGTCTGAATTTGTTTTAGGTGCATCATTTTCCCTGCAGTATTTTTTTGAAATTAATCTTTCACTAGTTCTGGAACCTTCCACTACTATTCCCACAATACTAGTTGACTCACCCATTCATACCTCTTATACTCCCCATTCACCACCTCATCTTATCCCAACTTCCCCACTTTCTCAGCTTCCTCAGATAAACATTCCTTGCATCTCTACAACTCTTTCCCCTAACGTTGATACACCTATACTTGATTCCTGTTCATCCCTTACATTTACTTGTTTTACTTCTCCTATGAACATCTCGTCCCTCAATACAGAAATCCCTATTTCCCAGATAGAGACTTATCTCCTAGATACCACTCAGCAGCAAACCATTTCACCCCATGAAGGAATGGCATATTTTGGAGAAGATGTTGTGGTATCTATGGGAAAATACTACTAGAGTAAGAAGGACAAATCTATGATCAAGAGAGGAGTTAAGAGGACAAGAGAGGGCTCAACCAAACAGATGCCTTCCCTCAGTTAGGTTATATGGAAATCAGACACCCGTGATATCATGCAAGGGGCATTAGATACATCAACTGCTATGGGAGCTTTTGTAGCGGCTAATTATGAATATGTTTCACAACTGAGTGTGACCCTTATTGATAAGGAACAAGAATTGAAAAAGACTAGATTGGACTTAGCAGCAACTGAGGGAAAACATGCAAATGAGGTTAAGCAGCTGAAACAAGAATATGAGAGAAAAATCAAGCAATGAAAGAAGAAGGCATAAGATCTCAAAGATCATCTTGGCAATTTAGATGTTCTCAATCAGCAGTAAGCAAAAAATATTGTCATCCTTGAGCAACGGGTGAAGGATTCTCAGATAGAATCAGTAGCCTCTTCTTTTTCAAATCTGACACTAGAAGAGTTTAAGCGAGTACTTTGCAGACTGCATGAATATTTTCGCCAGGCCATGGTCAGTCTCTATACCTATTTTGATGAGATGCACGGTTTATATAATTTGCGTGGGAAACATTCTGAAACTTTGGAAACCCACCATGATCAAACAAGAGAAGCATCTATGTCTTTTGAATAGGTGATAGATTGGCAAATGCATATCTCATATAGGCTAGATGATATCCCAATTTTGGACAAATTCCAAGCAAAAATGACTGAGGTCATAATTGAGACATGGGAGAATATATGTGACTCAGTGGAAGCTATAATAAAAGAAGGACAGTTGGCTTGTGAACGTAGGTGGTTAGCTTCTAAATTTTTTCTTGACTATTTGGAATTTCCTATGTTAGATCCTATTGCTCAAGCGCCTTCACCAAAACTCCAGCTGGAACAGGCTGAATGACATTTCAATGCAGTTAAGGAGTAGATCTAGCAGATAAATCAACTCACCATGCAGGAGATCAAGATACGGATTGAGATTCCTTACTCTTCGATGGCTCTGATACAGGTGTACCTAAAAGAGTCGAAGAAAATCAAGAAGAAGGAGATCGCCTCACAAATCTGCAAAACAGAAATCCACTTGAGACATGTCCATTTTCAGGATATTGATGAGTTGATGAGCCTACATGCCAAGTGGCATTCTGCCCTTGGCAAACCTTGAAATTGTTTGATTTTGTAATCCCAGCTCTTGAGAATTTTATTTTCTTGTAAAATTTGTAATACTATTTAAAGGGAGAAATTTCCTAAGTATAGTGGGGACTTTAAGAGAGTAAGATGAAGGCTTACACAGGAGAAAGGACTACCGAGAACATAACAAGAAATTTTGTGTTTTTAGAACTTTGTAATTTTTTGCAAATGAATAAAATTACAGCTATTTCATATTATGTTTCATGGTTCTTCATTGACTGTTTTTTATGAATTTCAATCTATCTCTTAATCTATCTACCTTACTAATTATTGGTGGCTTACTATAAATGTGTCGATTCATGTGCTTATTTTTCTTTACTGAACTGACATGTGCAATGTGTATCAAGTGAATGTCTTCATTTGGTGTACATGATCATTTACATTGCTGATAATTGGTTATTGATCTCTAATATTAATTTGTTAATTAATATTGTCTCTTGGACTCATTGTGTATTTCTAATGCTTTGGACAGAGTTATTGGAAATTTTATTTGTTAAGTTAGTCTGAAGTTAAGCTAAAATAAGTGATTTTCATTTGCATGTTTGCACATTAAATGGTTGTTCTCTTTCATCTGCTACATCCTGCAATAGTCCTATTTTGAAGTTATTACTCATCCTGTTTATGTGTCCTTAAAAAGTTAGTTAGGAATCAGTTCTTATTTCAATTTTTTCGTGCTTATCCTCATAGCATATCTTCTACATTTGAAAACCATTGTGCCAATGGAGGCCTCGTATCCATAGGATCTTACTATTTTAAACATCTTGAGGATAGACTCTTGTCTGCGTGAGAGCAGTTCAAGCATCTTTTGTTTTGTAAATCTCATTTTGACCACTTATGCTTTCCACAGTCCGCTTTTCGTAGTGCGGGAAGCGCATATCCATTTTTTTACAAGTAATCGGGGAAATCCATTCTCGAGTTCTTCTTTTCGCAGTGCGGATCTGGGAATTGTTAGTTTATGCTAATAAAATGGTTTTGTTTTCGGCTTCAGTTTTCCCCAGTGTAGAAAAGGCTAAGGTCGAAAGTTAAGTTTTTCAATTTTCAAGTTACACACTAAAGGGAAGAAAGGCAAAATGCAAAAGGCAAAACCATGGATAGAGTTTCCACCGTTTGATAGTTTTTCGGCTTTCAAGTTTCGAAGGAAGAAGGAGGAATCACGGTTCAAGAACTCTGTCAATCGATATGTTTTCGAATTTCAACTTCTGAAGGTGGAAACAGGAAGGAGGAGGGCGAAAGGTGGAAGTGTGAAAGGTGGAAGGATTTTTCAATGAACATGTCTTGGGAAATTTTTCCACATGATTACATCAATGAAATGGGTGAGTTTCTGCATCTGAACTTGGCATCTAACTAGTTGTTTGGATACATTCCTCTAGGGTTCAACATCTTATCCAACCTTAAGGAAATTTGTCTCAATCCCAAATTTAAATTGAGAAATTTGTTTATGGAAAAGTGAAGAGGGAAATAATTCAATTGGAAAAAGACAAATTTTAACAAAATCTAGCTTGATTTAAATGTGTCTTGCGTTCTCGAGAGCTTGAGAGAGCAGAATGTGATTGGATCTGGTGCATCCAGAAAAGTATACAAGGTCACTCTGTTGAACGGGAAGGAGGTGGTGGTGAAGAAGATTTTGAAGAAGAGAAATGAATTTGAAGCAGAGATTGAGACCCTAGGATTTATCAAACATGTCAACATCTTAAATATCTTGTGTAGCATCTCTAGTGCAGAATCACATTTTAATTTAATAGTATTTGAATACATACAAAATGGAAGTAGAGATTAAATTTCTCAAAATATGGAAGCATCACAAGTGTGTTTTCCACATCTCGAACATCTCCCTCCTCTGCTAGTATCTTCAAAACATCCTCATCAAGATTCTGGCTGTACCGAGGAGTGATCGCATAATAAGCTTGTGAAATATTCCATTGAATCCAATAAGCATCAATTTCTTGGACATTCAATCCTACATCTATTTCTTCCATGTCATCATCATCATCAATATCACCCAGATGCATAGCATCCACCTCGTGCCCCTCCTTCCTATCGTCATCATTCTCTGCACCATGACACTCTTCCAGCATCTGATCCAAATCATTATCATTGTCATATTCTTCCTCCTCAAATTCAACCACAACGCCAATGTCATCATCAAGGGCATCCCCTGCTGCTGCTCTTGTTCCTGCCCTAGTGTTGCCACCAGCTTCCTGTAAATTGGTTATCAATTTACCGATCGAAACGAGATGGGAAAAATGATGCGTACTTATTGTATTAAGAAGATTTTCAATCTCCTTCTTCTTATTTGGGTCTTTTATTTTTTCGTTCTTTAAAACAACTAACACTTCATCTATGACCTCTCTTAATATATCATGTGGTTGATCCCCAAACTGTTGTTGTATCGTACTGAGAAGGGCCTGATAAGCGGATCTAGTCTCCTTAGTTCTGGGCGTATAAACCCCATCATCGATAATTGATAAAGTGAACCGACACGCTCTTTGGGTCTGAAATATGTAGTTAGAACTACACTGGAATTCGCTCTATATCCATAATGTTTAAAGCGGGCATGAGCCTTGGCTCCTCCCCAAAATGTGTCATTTCCCTCCAAATTTGTAATTGAAACTGTAGATGAAAATAAGAAGACAGAAGTATGAATTCATCCCTTCCACACCCTCAAAATATGTGCCCCCAAAATCTGTCTGGCATTGGGGTCTTTACCATTTTGTCCTTGAAGGGTTGTTTTCTTTTGTCCACAAATCGTAACTCCGAACCAATTAAAAACAAAAAACCAAATGGCCAAAACGATCTAGGCCGTAGATCTAGTATGCATGGACAACCGAGATTGAGGCAGAAAAATAGAATGCGGTAGTGATAAGGTCCAAAATTTCATGATTTTCGAATTGCGGGTTCTAAACTTCGGAAGACAAAAATGGGGAGATGGAAATTTGACCCAAAATCATGTGAGACTTCCATTTTCCATAGTGTGGAACACAGAAATCAAAAATTACAAGTTCGTAATAAAAAATTATGTTTTTCGTAATTCTATTTTCCAGAGTGCAGAATGCAAAAATCAGAAATTTTTTGGACTTTCTGCTTTCCGTAGTGCAGAATACAGAAATCCAAAATTTGATTCTTTATTTTCGCAATTTTTTTTTTTGCATTCACTTTCTGTTTTTCGCAGTGCAGAAAGCAGGTGATCCAGATGGAGATCGGTGGCCACCCACCTTTTCTACTGGCTCAAAACAATTGTCCATTGTGGCAGTTTCCTAGTTATTTTTCTACAGTTTTTCGGGTCCTAAACTTTCGGGGCCGTTTTGAGGCCCTAAACGATGTTTTTTGGAGATTTGGGGCCAAATGGTTGCCATTGCCATGCATGTAGTTCACCAAAAGTTGTAAATATTAGATAGAAATTTCCAACGAGCTATCGAATGCCAAAATTGGAGATCGTATGCAAAAGTTATGACCTCGGGAAGTTGACTGTTCAAATTACCACTTTGGAGCTGCAAACTTTATGACGGTTCATATTCTAGGGTTACGTTTTGGACTTTTGGGGTTCTCACCCTCATTATTATTATAAATAGGCCCCTTTGGCCTCATTTTGTATTCAACTTAGCACGAATGAGCATAGCAGCCACATCTCTTCTCAGAGATAGCTACCACCATTCTAGCAATTGTATTACAGTCTGTTCTATTTCTGCCATTTAATAGAATATGTGTTTACTGTATCTCTGTTATCTTTGTAAAATGTCTATGATTATGATTCTGTATATGTTATTTCATTTCGTTCACGCATAAATCCGGATCAACGGGGTGCAAAACTTGGATATGTTTTGTCTAAATAAATTTATTTCCAATTTCCGCTTTCTGCAGTGCAGAATGCGAAAGATGGAAACAGTAAATCGAAACTTTCCCAAATTTGTTTCAGAAATTTTTATTTGCACGCCTTGATCTTAGCCGTTTGTTTTTCGCTAGATCCATGGGCTAGATTTTTTTTCCATTGAGGTTTTGGATACATAGTTTGTATTCCATATTTTCGTATTTTTTATTAAAATGTTGTTTAACCAACTTAGATCCAGCTTTACCCGGCTCTATCATGTGCTGAGAGGGATCAAATATTTTGATCTTATATAGTAATTCAATTATACAGTCTTTTTCTTGACAGAAAAAGACTGTATATAAAGAGATAAGCTGGTTTGCACCTCGAAAACATAAAGAGAAAATTGTTGAATATAAGCTGGAGATTAGCTGATTCAATTATGCTGTCTTTTTCTTTGCTGGATCTAAGATGGAGATCAGTTCATAATTGCTGCATTATTAGAAGTGAAAATTGTATAAGGGAAAATCCAGATGCCAAAACAAAAACAAAATCCAGAAATTGCAGATGGATTCTGGTGCTCGCAAATGCCAAAACAAAAACAAAATCCAGAAATTGCAAATGGATTCTGGTGCTCGCCATCAATCACATAAATGCACTACGGGGGAGAATACATCAAATACTATAATAATCTACTCGTATTAGTTTATATAATTCAATCGTTTCTCATATGCATACTTGATATAGAAAGTTAAATTATACGCATTCGCATACCTGAGACAAATCTGTAATTGCTCTCAGCCTTATTCCGAAGGTCCAACTTGTATGTATTGTTTTGAAGTGTGTATAGGTGTTTTGATTTACTTACAAATATATATATATATATATATATATATATATACACACACACACACACACCTAATAATATTAATTATTAAGCCGACTTGTATATATATATATAGATATATACGCCGACTTTTTTATGTGACATGTGTCATCTCCATGTTGAGCACGGAATTACACTTCTACCTCATACCGGGCTGTAGAATGCGCCTCTTGGCACAAAAATTGCAATAATTACATTTTCAGCGATTGTTTCTACAAAATTCTGGAAAAAAAGTAGTTTTAGTTTTTTTCCATATACTGGCTTGGTTGTTCTTTATTTCAAATGATTGTTGTGGAGGAATGGAAGAGAATTCTTTCAAATGTCGATTCATGCTATTGAATTTCCATTTATTTGTATATTTTAAGGAGTAGCTTGGTCTCAAAAGCAACCCACAAAAGTCTATGGAAAAAAACAGCCACTGCAAATCTTGTTAAGGTTGAGGAAAAAAACAATGATTTATTAGTAAATATTAATCATTGAAATTTAATGAGACAAATATTCAAGCTAGGAAAAATTCAAACAAATCAGAAATCATATTGAAAACAATGGATACACAAAATAATGGAAACGCAAAATAATTGAAATAAAAACTCATAAAAAAAAATTGTAGCTTGCCCAGTATTAGGTAAATAAAAAATTTTCCATCTAAGCAATCCTTTCAGTTGTTCAGCTTACAATTTACGACATCTTGACCCATAATTCCACACTGATTGATAAAAAACGTGAAAACAGAAGAAAAAAAAATGGCCTGAAAACGCTGTGTAAAAAAACGGAAAAAAAGAAAAGCACTTTTTCGAGAGACAGTTGGTCAGGAATACGATGAATCTTTTGATACTGCGTCTCCATTGTGAAATTCCTTCGGCATAATTATATTGATAGTTGTTTATATTTTATTTTTTGGGAGGACAAGCATCTATGCTTTTTCTAAATTGCAAAAATTTGTGACATCATACTGTTATTGATTTTATGGGAGTAGTTACAAATTCAAACTAAACAATTATTAACAAATATAAAAAAAATGGATGGAAGGATATTATTAAAAAAAAAAACAGAGGACTGAGGACTGACGGAGGTAAGCTTTCTTAAGAGCATTGAATGGTTTTTGGTTGCATGCAGCACAGGGCATCTCAATTCTCTGCAACATCAGTATTATTGGCACCCCTTATCCACAAGCAGGCAAGGAACCGCTATGGAGGAACCCAAGGGGGGTTATAATGGAAGACAGTTCAGATGTAGACTTACAACATCAAACTAGCTCAAAAATGGTTGGCAATCTGAAAGGAGAAGACAAGAAAACGTAGGATGGGTCATCTACAAGAAGTGGAGGTAAATGTATTTCGAAAGCAAAAGAAATACTTACTATGCAAATCCATGCAGAAGGCCTCAGGGAACATATAAAACACATGAAATATTGCATTCTTATTGGAAAATTTGTGGGGATCTGGCCCTTAGAAAAATCTCTTCTTTGGTGGATCAATGTAAACTGAAAACCCCAGGGACACTATGACCACCACTTGGGGACTAAGGTATTTTTCACGGTTGTATTCCTTAATCTCGAGGACTGAAATGTAATCTTTGAAGGAGGGTCATACTTCTTCAACTCTAGTGGACTATTTCTGGAACCATGGAAAGAAAGGTTCACTCCATAGAAAGATTATATGACCTTTGTTCCGATCTGGATCAGACTATACTCCCTTCCCTTGGAGTAATCACATGGGAATATTCTAAAAACCCTGGGGAACACAATAGGAGAATTTGTTAAAATAGTAGAGCATATTAAAAGAATGATATATACATCATATGCATGCATCTGTGTATACATGGACATAATAGAAGAATTACCTGAAGGAATCAATCTTAGATGGGATGATGAATAATGGTTTAATCTCATAGATTATGAACATATATCTTTTAGAAGCAGGTGTTTCCATGAACATGGACACCTATTTAGAGAATGTCCAGAAAACAACCCAACAATCTAGCAGAAAAACAAGGAGGTCAAAGATGTCGATCTCTTCACCAAGGTGTTTGGGAAGAAAAGAAGGGAAAAAAGAAATCAAGTCCAAGAGGTAAATTAAAAAACCCTATCCTATAATTGGTTTGATTTTTTTCAATATGAGCATACACAGGTTAATCTTGACATAGAAGGAACACACAGTACCATTAGTAATAAAGAAGCAGATAAAGGGACAAAGGAGCAACCCCATTCGAACCCCGTCGAACAGAGCACAAATATGGATATGATGGAGGATGACACATATGATATGGACATAGGAGACCTAGATCTAGATGGGATAGAAAAAACAGTTCAAGATCTGGAGAAAGGGGTGATCTCCTCACATAAAGTGGTTCTGCTCAAGGAAGCCATTATCAAAACCAGAAAAGAAAAAACTCTTGGAGTGGGAATTGAAAACCCCAGTACCAAACTCCATGAAGTAATAAAAACATATGGCATTAAAAGACGTGGAATAAGAATAAATCAACATCACATCAAGGATATAGGTGAAAATTTTGTAGCCTCAAGACAATTTCCCACTATAGAGGCAACATTTTCCTTACCTTGCAAACCTTCCCAATAAAGATCATCTCCTGGAACATCAGAGGCTGCAGTATGCCTCATAAATAACGATTGTTAAAAAGAAAAATTGTTAGGGAAAAAACTACAGGCATGTTTATACATGAAAATAAATGCTCAAAAGAAAACTTTAAAGTAATGGTGGAAAAAATTTGGAAAGGTAGTGAATCGATAGCCATCAATGCCACATGCGTAGCTAGAGGAATTGGTATAATCTAGAACCCTCTAGAGATCTTCCTCTCTAAGTTTCCAGCAACCAGATTCAACAGTTCTGCTGATTTTCAAATCATTGGTACCAGCCTCAAGGGCATTCTCACCAATGTCTACGGTCCATTCTCGCTTGCACCCAAATAATCCTTCCTTCACTTTCATAATATTATGAATCAATGAGTTGATCAAAATAATTGGATCCTTGGAGGAGACTTTAATCTCATCCAAAACCTCAGGTAAAAACAAGGAGGAGTATGTGCCTTAAGCACCTCAAACACTTCCTTTGACATCTTAATAAACAAGTTAGCACTGGTGGACATCAATTCTACCAACAACTTATACACTTGGAACAATAAGCGATCTGGAGAAAGACAAATTTCCTCTAGAATGGAACTCTTCCTAATCTCAGAATCCATACTCATAGGAGGTGCCGACATATCTTCCCTTATCCTCCCCACGGTAGGCTCCAATCATTGGCCCATCAATCTCAAATGGAGAAGAATAGGGGAACACATGAGGAGGCCCTTCATATTTGAAAAATTATGGCTGGCACACCATGCTCTACAACCCCTCATGCAACAATGGTGGAATGATTTTCAGACTCCAGCATGAACTCTCATGTATAAATTTCAACAAAAGCTGAAGTATATTAAGGAGCAGGTAAAAATATGGAACAAAGAACACTTTGGTAACATCCATTTGGAGAAATAAAAGATTGAGTTCCAACTTACTGATATTCAAATAACTATCACGCAAGAGTGATATACTGAATCCATCAAGGAGGAAGAAAAGAACTTGGATGAATATTTGAACACTAGAGAAATACAAGAATAAATCCTATGGAAATCTAAATCTAGAAATATTTAGCTCAAAGAAGGGGAAAGAAAATCCTCTTTTTTCTTTAAAGGCACCATACAATACTGACATGCTAACAGAATCGTCCTCTTAAAAGTAGAGAATAGAACAATAGAAGATATGCATGGGGAAACAGAATACTCCCTCACCAACCATTTCATGCACTTAATGGAAGAACCATATATGGAGACAAATACAGCTATGGAAGAAATTCTTGAAAATATTCCCACGTTAGTGATTCAAGAGAAAAACAAACTCCTACTCATGCCTATTGAAATGGTTGAAGTTGAGGAAGCTATCAGGAAATTGAAAAATTATAAATCCCCAGTCCTAGACGACTTGAAAACCAATTTATTTCATGTTGAGGACTCTCTAAAAACTAGGAATGTCTTGAAAGATTTCAACTCAATGTTCCTCTCCCTCATTCCCAAAGAGAATGGAGTTGAATCTGCAGGTAAATTCATACACATCGCTCTTTTCAATGTCATATTCAAAATCATTACAAAACCCATTGCAAACAGACTCAAGCCCCTCTTATATTCTATTATCTCAAAGGAGAAATCTAGATATGTGGAAGAAGACAAATTTGTTAATATTTCATATGCTTAGCTAGATATCATTAGTGTTTAATCCAATTTCACATCAATAGAATATGCAGAATCAGTAAAAGATACACAATCACAAGATAAACACATATTTATCCTAAGAAACCCTTCAGGGTAAGAAAACCCAACAAAACTTCCTCTATGTACATGTATAATATAAAACCCCAAAACAGGTGCTCCTTCTCCTTGCGGATCTCTATCTCTCTCTCCTATGCGCTGTACACAAGTGAGTGTGTGTTTTCAAATGAGGAACACAATTCCTCTATTTATCCTCTTTCTGTCACTTGAATTTTACCCTAACAAGTAATCCAAAAAAACTTATTGGGTTGACTTCACCTACGAATACACAAAACAATATTATATTATATTCAAGAGGGTATTATTGACTTGACTTACAATGGAGGTCATACCACATGAATCTTTGATGACCAAATACAATAGTAACATCCCAATGAAGGAATAAGACATATTCCTTGGGTTACATAATTAAAACACATTTAGAATATTCTTCGAAGTTACAATATTTGAACACTCCCCCTTAACAAGAAGGGTATTATACTGACAGCAACATCATCAGCTATAGGAGCAAGGAGAGAGAGAGCATCTTTAGCAGTATCAAGGTAATACATCTATATGTCATAGGAAGTTTTCAACAATCATCAACAACTGGAATTGTTACTGGAATATATTCAATATCTTCAGTACTAGAACATTTTCTTCTACAACACCGAGTCTTCATCTTTTGCAGTATTTGATCACTTGATCCTTTTCAGCAATAATTTGATCTTCATCTTCTTGCAAAACTCGATCACTCGATCCTTTCGAGCAACACTTTGATGTTCATATTCTTGTAGTACTTCCATCACTTGATCCTTTGTAGTACTCGATGACTTGATCCTTTGTAGAACTCGATGACTCGATCCTTTGCAGCACTCAATGACTCGATCCTTTGTAGCACTCAATCAATTGATCCTTTGTATCACTCAATCACTTGATCCTTTTATTAATACTTTCATCATCTACATCAGTTCTTGATCTGTCGATCAATAGCATCATAGAAGCATCATAACCTGCAACACATATGATCTCTTTGCGGGATGATAAATCTCTATCACTTTTGGACATAAGTCCCAGGATGATGAAATACTCATCACCTACTCCCTCTTAATGAGGAGGTTCCATATCATCGACTAGTTGGATCGTCCACAATTAAATGCATGGCCATATTGTCCACAAATGAATTCCTATCTCGTCTGAAAATTAATCCAATCCCACATCATCTACAAATGAATGTAAATCTCATCCACAAATTAATGCAGGACCACATCGTCTACAAATGAATGTAGATATCATTGGCAAATGAATGTAGGACCACATTGTCTGCAACTGAATGAAAATAGCATCCGCAAACAAATGTAGGACCACATCGTCTACAAATGAATGTAGATCTCATTCGTAAATGAATTCAAGACCATGTTGTCTACAAATGAATGTAGATATTTTCCGCAAATGAATGCAAGACCACCTCATCTGCAACTGAATGCATATCTCATCTGAAAATGAATGTAGTACCACATCATCTACAAACGAATGTATATCTCATCCACAAATGAATGCAGGAATCATCATAGACCATACTTATCTTGTTGGAACTAGGACAACTCTCAAGAGAGTGTTCTTGTCTACAACACCATCCTACAAGTGAACTTAGGATCACTCTCTAGAATAAAGTATCGTCGGTAGGATCATCCTCAGCTGGTAAGGGCTAGAATCAATCTCAAGAGAAGAGTGTTATTTTCCGCAAGACCATTCTCAAGAGAGGATACTTTCATCCACAAGTAAATTTTGGAACTCATCAACATCTTTGGGCCACTTGGCCTTTACTGTACTAGAGAACCACTGCTATCTTATTCACAGTTATAGTATCATAATCACTCTCCCTTTTTAGGGAGTGTCCATACCGTCAACCTACTCCCCCTTTCCGAGGAGGGTCCATATGATTAACCTACTCCCCCTTTCCGAGGAGGGTCCGTATGATTGACCTACTCCCCCTTTCCAAGGAGGGTGCATATCATCATCGTTCCTCCTTGCGAGGAAAGTATATAACATCATCATTATTGTTCCTCCTTGCGAGGAACGATCTATATCATCATCACCGTTCCTCCTTGCAAGGAAAGTATTTTCGGTCTACACCAAGCTTGTCATGGAAGTATTCAAACTTTACTCGAGAAATAGGTTTGGTCAATACATAAGCAAATTTCTCATCGGTACTCACATACTGGATTTTTATAGCACCCTTTTGTACCATATCCCTTATGTAAAAATATCATATTTCTATCTGCTTTGATTTATCATGGAACACAGGATTCTCTGTCATCTTTATACAACTCCAGTTGTCACATAGAATCACTGTGGTGTATAACTACAAGTCAAATAGACCTGAAATCAATTTTCAAATCCATAACACTTCATAACTAGCAGAACATACTGCTATGTACTCTGCTTCATCCATGCTACGAGAAACATTGGACTATTTCTTGCTAAACCATGATATCATGGTGAATCGCAGACAATAACATGTACCTGAGTTGTCTTTCTATCTATGGTATTTCCTGACCAATATGAATATGTATATCCATACAGTTTGTAGGCATGATCTCTATCATATTATATTCCAAAGTCTATCATACCTTTAAGATACCTCATCACATGCTTTGCAGTTATTAGGTGAACATGTCTAGGTTTAACTAGATACTGACTCAGGTTGTTCACAACAAAGCATTTATCTATCTTGGGATTCATCATATACATCAATGATCCAATAATCTGTCTATACTGAGTCACATATACTAACTCTGATGATTCATCAGACAACAATTTTAGGTTTGTATCCATGGGTGTGGCCATGGTTTTACAATCCAACATATCAAATCTTTTTAATATTTCCATTGCATACTTTCCAAGATCTTTCAGCTCGAATTGTTTAGCAAGATTCTTCTTGAATTGTGCAATTTGTTTCTCATTTCATGTCAGGAATAAGTCATCCATATATAACAATAGTATGACATGTTCATCATCCATAACCTTTAGGTAAATTTTAGGGTTGGATTTACTCTTGGTAAAGCCCAAGCTTGTCAAGAAGCTATATTTTCTTCCATACCAAGCTCTAGGAGATTGCTTTAGTCCATACAAAGCTTTCTTCAACTTACATACATGAGTCGCTTTGTCTTCGACTTCAAATCCTTGTGGTTGTTTGATGTATACTTATTCCTCAATCACACCATTCAGGAAGGTTGTATTTACATCCATTTGGTGTATATTCCACTTCATCATGGATGCAAGTTCCATGATGGTTCTGATGGGAGTGTACCTTGCTACTGGAGCAAATGTCTCTTCATAATCAATCCCCTCTTTCTAAGAGAATCCTTTGGCCACAAATATTTCCTTATATTTTTCAATACTTCCATCAGCTGCATGTTTTATCTTGTAGATCCACTTGGAAGGTACCATACTCTTGTTTTATGGTTTGGGTATTATATCCCAAACATCATTCTTCATTATTGACTGGTATTCTTCCATCATTGATTCTACCCATTATTTCTTTTGTACAAATGATTCATAACTAGCATGTTCTTGATCTACAATATCACACATAAAGGCCACATAACTAGAGAATGGATTTGATCTCTTGCGTGTTCTTGTGGAGCCTTTTGGAGCTCCATACTTTTTTTATTCTTGTATGTTTTTTTCTTACCCAATCAGTTTTTCTCTTTCAAGATATGACCATAGTAGGGGGTTCCTGAGTTTCTAGAATATCATGATCTTCTGATGCTTTTAATTCAGGAGAGGGTGTAACTTCTACTTTTTTGGGAGGAACATCCTCTTCATGTACTTCTTCATGCTGACACTTTCAATATTACTTAAGAGTTGTTTCATTGTCAAATGTTACATCCCTACTAATATCTATGTGATGGAATCCTAAAATGTATATCCTAAAGGATTTGGAGTCTTCACAATATCCAACAAATATTCCCTTCTTTCTGAAAGGGTACAACTTGGTTCTCTTTTCTTTTGGAATGTGGACATATAATGGACAACCAAATATATTCAGATGGCTCACTTCATGCTTCTTCCCTACGTACATTTATTCTGGAGTCTTGAATCTAAGGGCACTATGGGATAATATATTATGCACATAAACTATTGTTCTTGTTGCTTCATCCCATAGATGCACACAAAGATATTGATCATGATTCATTGTCTTCATTTCTTCCATAATGGTCCTATTCTTTATTTCTGCAACATCATTCTATTGGGGATTGTAGTGAATGGTTTGTTCCCTCTTGATTCCAGATTCTTTAGAAAAATTTTCAAATTATTTTGAAGTATATTATCTACCATTATCTATTTTGAGTGTCTTGATTCTTCTATCTGAATGGTTCTCTATCAAGGCTTTGAATTCCTTGAATTTCCTGAATACTTCATTCTTTTTTTTTCAAGAAGTATATCCATGTATTTATTGAATAGTCATCAATAAATGTAACATATTATCCATATCCACTTAAATATGTGGAGGGAATTGGACCACATACATAATAATGAATTAATTCCAACGTACCTTTAGTGTTTTTTTCACTCTTCGAAAATGGATTATTGATATTCTTTCCTCTTGCACAACCTTTGAAAGTTCCTTAATGATCCATCTTCAAATATGGTAAGCAAGTTACTACCTTGCTCAAATAGGGTAATGTTTTGTATTTGATGTGAGAAATCCTTCTATGCCATAGTTCACTTTAGTTAGTGATCTCATCGACAAAGGTTGTTTTTTATTGTCCTTTGAGTTTATATAATCCTCCTTCACCAATGACAATCGTATCTTCAATTGATTTTCCTTTCGTCCACATGAGTACTTGTCAGTTATAAAAGAAACTCTATATCCTTTCTTATCTAATGCTGAAATGGAAAGTAAGTTGTTCTTCAAACTTGGTACATATAGTACTTCCTTCATCTTCATGGGAGTTCCAGAGTCAAGCTTGTGGCTTGCTTCACCAATACCTTTGATGGGATATTGATAGTCATCTCCGAATGATACTTTATGAGGGAAGTTCTCTTAAATTCTTGACATAGTTTTATTTTGTCCTATCATGTGCTTTGAAGCACCACTATCAATAAGACATGTATCTTCTTCAGGTATTACAAACCCAGAGAGTGTAGAGAATAGTACATTTTCTTCTTTTGCTTATATATTTCAAGTTATTTCTTCTTCTTCTTCATCCTCATCTTCGGCTAGATGTGCATGATTTTTTTTATTTTTCTTCTTCTTTAATGGACACTCTCTTGTAAGGTTTCCTATCTTGTGACATTTGTAGCATTGATATTGGGAATAGTCTTTCTTTTGATTGTTTTCTCTCTTTTTTTAAACCTCTTGGGAGGTTGATACTCCTCGTGACTTACCTTCTTGAATATTTATTGTTTTATTCCTATTATTGTATGGGTGGATAGGGCTTGATCATCTTCTTTGAGTAGAGATTCTTTGGTAGCTACTCTATCTTCCTCTTGGATGCAATTTTCCCATACAATGTCAAACTTCATACATTCTTTTTTAGAATACATAGTCTGTATGAATGAATCCCAAGGTAACGTGAAACCATTGAGATAAGTCATAGCTAGTTTATATTCATCAAGGGAGTCTCCAAAGGCCTCTAGTTTCTCCTTGAACTAGGAGACCCTTTTGAAGTAGTCTTGAATAGATTCTACTTTACTCATCTTGGTACTCTTAAATTGAGCTCTCAAATTCATCCTGATTTTGATCTTATTTCATTCATACATTCTGGAAAGGGCATCATACATTTTCTTTGGTATATATTTGGATGACACTTGAGGGATCAAGTAATCCTTGATAGATTCAACAATGATCCTCATTGCTTGATTAGGTCCTTATGGTGTTTTCCCTTAGCTTCATCTTCTTCTGGTTATGCAACTTCTTCTTTGATATATTTCTCAAGATCATTCTCTCTCGAAATGATACCAATCCTATACTTCCATACTCAGAAGTTTTCTATTCCTTCTAGCTTATCCTTCAAGCTTAGTGCTTGGGGCTATCTTATCCAGGATGTCACTAAAAAAATAAATTTCTCAAAGTGCAATACTTACCTTACCAAGAGATGCACTTGACTGAGGCAAGTTGGTTTGTCCACTTGGTTTTTGCAGATTCCAAATCTTCACCCTTAAAACTTGCTTGCGATATTTTAGTTTCTGCAGATTTATGGTTTTCGTTTTTCTACAATTTTCTGTTTCAATGCCAAACTAGGGTTTTTCTTTCTAGAAGATCCACCCACTTAAAAAATTCGATCTAGGGCTTAATAGATGCGCTCCAGGAGGCACAAATTTCTATGCAATCAGATTTCCAAAATTCCAATTTTGACAGAAACCCTAATTCCTTGCCAAAGGGAGAGGAGAGAGAGTTTCACCTTGTGAAAGTTGTTCTATTCAGGCTAGCTCTGATACCATGTTAAGGTTTTGATATGCTTATCTAGATATAATTTGTGCTTAATCCAATTTCACATCAATAACATATGTATAATCAGTGAAAGAAACACAATCACAAGATAGAAACAGATTTATCCTGGGACACCCTAAAGGGAAGAAAACCCAACAAAAAATCCTCTATATAGATGTATAAGATAAAACCCCAAAATAGATGCTCCTTATCCTTATTGATATCTCTCTCTCTCTCTCTATCTCTCTCTCTATCTCCCCCCTATGTGCTATACACAAGTGAGTGTGTTTTTTCAAATGAGGAACACAACTCCTCTATTTATACTCTTTATGTCACTTGACTTTTACCCTAACAAGTCGGCCCCAACAAAATTATTGGGATGAATTCACCTAGGAAGACACAAAAGAGTATTATATTATATTCAAGAGGGTACCATTGACCCAAATTACAATGGAGGTTATACCTCATGATTCTTTGATGACCAAATACAATAGTAACATCCTGACAAAGGAATAAGACATCTCGCTTCAGTTACATTAGTAAAATACATTTAGAATATTTTTCAAAGTTACAATATATCAAAAAAATTATGGATAGCATAATTATATCTCATTAAATTCTCCACTCACTCAAAATCATAAGAAACCTAACATGCTAATAAAGCTTGACCTCTCCAAAGCATTTGATAGACTTAACTAGACTTTTCTAAAGAAAATGTTGTTGGCTTATGGTTTCTGCAATCATTGGGTAAATTGGATCTTCACTTTAATTTCTACAACTTTATTTTCCATTCTCATTAATGGAATTCCCTCAAAAAACTTTCACCCTTCCAAGGGTATTAGACAAGGAGATCCACTCTCTCCTTTTCTCTTTGTCCTAATGATGGAAGGCTTGGGGCGCCTCCTCAAAGTCAAAATCCAAAGCCAAGAACTTAAAGGCCTCTCCCCTCACACCGGTATGGATTCACAAGCCCATCAACAATTTGTTGATGACACCATGTTAATGGGGTAGTATTTGGCACAAGAAGCCAAAGCCTTCAAAACCAGTCTCAAGACCTTCCTTCTATCTAGGGGGCTTGACATCAACAAAGAAAAATCACACGTGTTTTTCTTCAATACATGTCAAATATCCAAACGCAATATCCTCCGCATCCATGAATTCTCATAGTGATCCTTACGTACTAAATACCTTGGAGCCCCACTAACTGATTCTTTAGAAAGGAAGGTCTCTAGGAAATATCTTTTGGATAGATTGAATCAAAATCTTAGCTGCTGGACCTTTCACTTTCTCAATTTCCCAAGCCACCTAATCCTTGTAAAATTAGTTCTACAAGTTATTCCTTTATACATGTTCTCCATTTTTGTCGCTCCCAATTCGTTTAAAAGAAACTCATGGATCTGCAGCGTACCTTCCTCCGGGGAGGCATAGAGAACCACAAGAAATGGTCGCTTGTTGATTGGAACACTCTATGTATTCCCAATCTTGATGGAGGCCTAAGCCTTGGAGACCCTTCTATTAGAAACCAAATCTGCAACGCCAAGATCTAGTGGAGATGGATCACATGCACATAAGAACCATGGCCTCTTCTATGGAAGGATAAATATGCTCCCACCTAGTTAAATCATAATCTTA
The DNA here is from genome assembly GCA_001517045.1 of Pseudotsuga menziesii. Classification (NCBI taxonomy): domain Eukaryota; kingdom Viridiplantae; phylum Streptophyta; class Pinopsida; order Pinales; family Pinaceae; genus Pseudotsuga; species Pseudotsuga menziesii. The sequence goes on from LPNX010472692.1 coordinate 541,746, forward strand.
TTAGATTCAACACTAATGTTAAACAATTGCAGATCTGGAACTCTGCTTATGCCAACCAGAATATTATATAAAATTTTAGCTTCTGGGAGATACAGAATGGAAAAAGTGCAGATTTCTTCCAATACTCGTGGAATCAGCAAAGTCCAATTATAGAAGACCACGATCTCCCTATACTACAAGAAATGTTGATATTCAAGAAGGCTTACAAAGTGAGCGATATGTGGCATGAGGAAAACATGGAAGATCATTTCAGGAAATGGAAAATTTTCAATTGGTGGGAGTACATTAGTCCCACTGAAGATATTCAAAATTTCTGGGATGATCTTCAGTCTCGCCAAATCAGAGTTAACAATGATAATGAAAAAATAACATGGGTACTCTCTCAATATGGAACCTTCAACATGAAAGAAGTAGCTGCAATCCTATCCAACACAACTATTGACGACCAAGACAATAGATGGAAATAAGTTTTCAAATCCAACCTCTGGACTAAAATATCAGCCTTCCTTTGACTCCGCCTTCGCAGACATATTTTAACAGGGGAAAATAGGCAAAAGAGAGGATGTATTGGACCTACATGGTGTTTTATGTGCAAAAACAATGGGTAATCCATAGACCATCTCCTAGACAAATGAAACTTTGTTGACAGCATCTGAAAAGAAGGAGAAATAATATTTAGAAAATCGACTAGAACAAAATAACACCCAGACATCTGTATTGTGAATTGGGCTCACCAACCTTTCAACTGTATGCTTCTCAACAGAATATGGGAACTCTTCCTAGGGTTCCTAGTTTGGGAAATATGGATTGAAAGGAACAACATAATCTCCAATAATAGGATCTGGAAGGAGGTGGAGGTCTTGGAAACCTTAAAGAAGCACATATTTGAAACCCTGATATTGTTAGCTTGGAATGACAAGGACCTAACCACCAACAACAACGAAATGAAAATCTTAATGGATTGGGGTATCACCACCATTCTTGGTTACATTGGTTCTACTATCACGAAAAATATCAACATCAACTCCCCAAGCCAATGTAATCCCCCCCCACTTGGAACCTTCAAGCTAAACTTTGACAGGGCTTCCAAAGGAAATCTTGACCCAACATTATTTGGTGGGGAAATCAGAGACAATGAAGGTAAAATCCAAAGAGTTTACTGAGGTTCACTCGGTCTCTCTACCAAAAATTCCACTGAGATGGAAGGATTATTGGTTGGTCTAACTTGGGCTCTCAACAAGAACTGGACCTCTCTCATCCTGGAAGGGGATTATATCTTAATTATAAACATGGCCAACATAATTCAAGTTGGCTCAATAGGAAGCAAGGAAGCTAAGAACTGGAGGCTAGAAAGCAAACTCAGAATCTTAAGCACTACACTTATGAGGAATCCAGCGATTATTTTCCAACACGTTAAAAGAAAATATAATAAGCTTGAGGATTGTATTGATAATAGGGGAGTCACCATAAAAATTGTAATGCACCACCTCTGTTGGGATGAAAACATTGAACCAGAATATAGAGAGAAGTGGTAGAAAATTCCTACACAAGGCTACAACATCCCAGATGTGGGTGTTCAAGATGGAGTTGACAGAAGGCGCGCGAGAGACAGGGAAAGTGGAAGGCCCTCCCCCATGTCCACCAAAGTTTAATTCAGTCACACTGGTCCTTCCTACAATATCAAGAGACATCTTACACATGCAAACTGTTCTTCAATCTATAAAATCCATGATGTGTTGCTCCTCCATGGTGAGGCCTGCATGGCTCCTATACTAGAAAGACCATCACAACGTCCTTTCCATGCCACGACGTACCTGGTATGGGAACCAAAGGAATATCCACTTGCAAGGAAGGCATTATAACATGAAGAATCTAGAGACAGGCTCTCAATGTGCAATAAGGTGATATGGAATTCACGCGCGATGATCCATAATCCCGTCCCTTAGTTTCCATTGCTTGCAAATTTGGGTTGGTCTGGTGTATTCAGACATCATCTTGACGAAAGGTTGGAATGAGGATTCCATTGTTCAACATCCAAAGTCCCAGGAAGGTCTCAACTTGGCTTGTTCTTTACCCAATCTTTTGGACATGACTTCTCATGGGAAGGATGCAGCCAACATTGACTGGGAGGCCAAGTTTTGCAGTGAAACCCCAAACCATATCCGCGAATCCATTACAGCAATGGAAAATGAAATATTTAGGGAATTAAAGTTTCAGCTTGGGCCAGAGGTAGCGATTTAAAATTACTGGTGTCTAAATTTTATCCTCTCAAGATCCATGAGAGAGAGGGAGAGTTTTGGATATTTAGTGAAGCTTATTGTCAACACCTTCAAGAAAGATGTTAAATGAATCTTGGTTCACATGACAGACATCATGCAACTCTTGGAACCTCCCTTCCAGCGAGCCAAAAAGGACACCAAAGAAGCTGGCACTAACAAGGTAAATGAGAACAAGGCCAAATCCACCAGGAATATCTAACTGCCTTATTCAACAGCACCAGTTCTTCCCTCTATCTACTTTGTTCATGGTTCATTACATGACCTATTTTCTCTTTAACTTCTTTAGGTTTGAAAGGATGCCAATGTATAAAGGTTGGAAAGATAATACTATGTTTATATATTCAGTTTGGACTCTTCAGAATCTTACTCTTTTTTGGTCTCATGATCACCTCTTGACTCCATGTTTCTAGAGTCATAATCGAATATCTAACCGTTTTTTATCTTAAGGAATTTTACTCGGATTCCTCTTGTACATCAAGTGTGGATTCAACTAATAATAAAAGGTTTGTTTCTATGCGGAAATTTATTGAACGAACAGAAAATCTACAAAATAATTTGAGGTCCATGATTTGGCATAATTATAATCTGTCTGTTTAACCAAAGTTAAATTAAATCTGGTTTGTTGCATAACATTACCATCAGAGCCGATAAGATTGTTACAATTTGGAGATGTGGTTCACCTGTTAACAAATTCACTTTCCTTCTAGGTTTGGAGTGCATTTAAGCTTCAATTTCCATGTATGTGGATCACTCACTATTTCCACAGATGTGAAATACGAGTTCTATTACGGCGTGAATCGTGAGAATCATTGGTTTCTCCCGGTGAAGACTCGAAGCTGTTGATTTCTCTTTGATGATAAAAAAAATGGTTCGAGACTTAATGATAAAAAAATAGTTAAGTTATCTTAAAAATATAAGAGTTAATTATGTCAATAGTTTATATATTTTAGAATTTGTGGTGGACTATATATATACTAGTATATATATCTACTAGGAAGGTGGAAAGGGTAAAAATATTGAGTCTTTGGGAAAGTGAGCCTTTCTAACTTACCTTGGGAGACTGGAAATTACATTTTAATAATACTTTCATGGGTATTACTAATTCTACTTACAATGAGGTTTTACCTGAAGACATTCATGATTAAATACATTAATGACATCGAGGATCAACATATGTGTGTCCCACATTTGCACTTAATAATTTTCCTTAATGAACCTTGTTTGTTTGGATTTATTGATTTTTAGAATAAATTTTACCTTGTTTTCCAACTTGTCTTTCTTGATTAGGATTCCTGCTTTCCGGGAAGTCGGAATCCCCGTTTTGGATCTTTGTTGAAGTTTGTTTTCTGCTCTCCGATTTCCTATGTTCGGATCCCAGAAGTCCTATAATTTTGAATAAGGAAATGTATCTTTCTCGACTTTCGATTTATGATGTCTGCATTGTAGAAAGAAAAAATATAGTTTTTTTTCGAAGGGTTTTATGATATTTGCGATTTGCGATTTCCAATTTTTGGATCGCAGAAGTTGACAATATTTCTTTTTACACTTATGATTTTTTATCTTTCCAATTTCTGCAATTTTCCTTTACGAGTTCGGAAATCGAAAAAATCACAAGTTTGTTCGTCAAATATTTACTTCCTGATTTTTTACTTCCGAAGTTCGGAACGCGGAAATCAGAAATCTCAATTTTTTGGATCTTAGCACTATCTCGTTATATTTTTTCGCTTCGATCGTAGCCGTCCATATATCCTAGATCTATGGTCTAGATAATTTTTGCCATTTAATTTTTGGGTTTTAAATATCTTTGAAGTTATGACTGTTTTATTTTCCCGTGGTTTTTTCCTGTGTTCAAAGATTTTACTACAGATTTTTCATTGCTCCAGCTCACAGATTTGCAGTTTTCTATGTTTTTTCACCAGTTAGTAATTACCACTCGACCGTTTTTTTTGTTGGTTTGAACTTGTTTCACCGTTTTAAACATGATTTCCAAAATCCATTTGGAGATAATTTCCACCACCTCCAGGAACACCAGGTCAAAAACAATTCTTGAGGAGAAAAAGAAAAAAGACCCTAATGTCGGTGTGTTTACTGATACCAGTTGACATGTTTGTGATACCCTGTACTTGGACTGGTCCAGGATTTACAAAATTTTTGAAAATGACAATTTATCCTTTGTCACCCATGATCAGTCGGCTTATGAATGAATTCAAAGTTCTCAGCTTCATTGCATTGCTGCTAGAGTCCCCTTCATGCCCTATACAGACCTTGTTAAGTGGTCGTTGGACTATGCGAACCCTAAGGAACTGTATTTCAATGAAAATACCCATACTCATGTTGCATTGTTCCATTATGATGTATTTTCTATGGCTTATGCACTTGGACCTCCTATATAACTTTTGACATCGAAATTTCTTGATGAGGCCATTACCTAGTTCAACTACGGAGAGGTGGTCGAGTCTTGGATGGAAAACACCGAACTGTTTAGGTAACAGTTGATAATATCCACTAATTCCTATCCAATTTTTTGGTTTAGGGAACCATTCTCATTACTAGAAGCTATGTTGTGTCGCTTGTATGGGTCGACAAACTTCTCCTTGTTCAAAGCTAAGTGGGTTCATGTGGCTCATCACATTTTGCTTAAAGGTGATTCATTCCATTGGGAACAGGTTTTATCTTTCAATTTGAAAGATGAAATTGAGAAGTATTAGAAAACCTCAACCAACCAGAAGCCATCATTTTACATGTTAGGGTTTGTGATGGATGCTTTCTGTGCAACTTCTCCTTTACCCGTTTTAAATTGGAACTGGAACAATAATTATTTCCCATTGCACAAATATTTTTTTGATATGTGGGAGGACAATTCCGTTCCTCAAATTTATGAGATGGGTCGATGTACCATAAAATTTTGAAGGCTGACACTTCAGCATTTTCTTAGAGAACTAGGGAATTAATTTCAGTACATGGCGATTGGTATGTCAAAGAATATTCCTCCTACTGTGCATCAATATGGCGATTTGGGGCAGCAATACTGTGCATATTTTACTGAGAATTGTCCCTGATCGTATGGTACTACAAGAATTCTCCTTTCATACGGTTATCAATGGGGTTTTTCCCAAGCTCACAAAGCACAAGAAAGAGGTGTAGCCCAAATTTCCATTGTATATGGACTCCCGTGTACTTCAAAATTCTATGCATGCAGCTGTGCTGGGTAAAGAAGTTTATATCATGAATTTGGGAGAGGCGCCGAAGAGGATGCATGACCCAAAATCTTATCTTGCCAAACCTCTTTGCACATGAGCATGCTAATTCTCATTATTTTCATGACGATAATAGTAATTATTCTATGTTCAAAGAAGCTGTGGATTTTCAAGAGGAAACAGGAAAGATCGAGGATCCAGAGGTTAAGTCTCATCTCTACAAATACCAAAAGGGCATTAAGGATCGTATTGTTGATTACAGGGAAACTAAACTGATGATAGAGCAGTATCTTCAAAAGAAGAACATGGATAAAGGAGCAAAAGTGCGAACAACAAGATGTGCTACTGAGTCTATGGAAAAAGGTAAGGGTATCTTTGATAGTCCTTCCAGTCCTCACCCTACCTCAATGGAGCACACTCTGGAAAAGGAAGTAGAGTTTAAGAAGAATATTGAGAGAATCACTTCTCAATTGCAAACTCACACAAAAATGGCCGAGTCAAAGTCTAAGAAGCAAAAGACCGAATTGAGTTTTGAGCAGGTCCAATCACAACAGGATCCCAGGGAAGAATAGATGATTCCCCTGTTGTAAATTGCTCAAAGAGAATAGGTACTCGTGCAAGTCCCTCCCATACGATAGGTAAATCCTCTGCCTCCATATAATGTTGAAATTCATGACATAAACAGTGATCTTGAGGAATATACTGGTCCTTCCACTTGTCTAGTTAGTGTTTTGACTTCCTTGGTATCATCCATTCCCAATCCTCAGTAGTCTGAATTTGTTTTAGGTGCATCATTTTCCCTGCAGTATTTTTCTGAAATTAATCTTTCACTAGTTCTAGAACCTACCACTACTATTCCCATAATACTAGTTGACTCACCCATTCATACCTTTTCTACTCCCCATTCACCACCTCATCTTATCCCAACATCCCCACATCCTCAGCTTCCTTAGATAAGTATTCCTTGCATCTCTACAACTCTTTCCCCTAAAGTTGATAGACCTATACTTGATTCCTCTTCATCCATTACATTTACTTGTTTTAATTCTCCTTTGAACATCTCGTCCCTCAATACAGAAATCCCTCTTTCCTAAATAGAAACTTATGCCCTAGATACCACTCAGCAGCAAACCATTTCACCCCATGAAGGAATGGCATATTTTGGGGAAGATGTTGTGGTATCTATGGGAAAATACTACTAAAGTAAGAAGGAAAAATCTATGATCAAGAGTGGAGTTAAGAGGACAAGAGAGGGCTCAACCAAATAGATGCCTTCCCTCAGTCAAGTTATATGGAAATCAGACACCTCTGATATCATGCAAGGGGAATTAGATACAACAACTACTATTGGAGCTTTTGTAGGGGCTAATTACAAATATGTTTGACAACTGAGTGTGACCCTTATTGATAAGGAACAAGAATTGAAAAAGACTAGATTAGACTTAGCAGCACCTGAGGGAAAACATGCAAATGAGGTTAAGGAGTTGAAACAAGAATATGAGAGAAAAATCAAACAATGGAAGAAGAAGGCAGAAGATCTCAAAGATGAGCTTGGCAAATCGGATGTTCTCAATCAGCAGCAAGCAGAAAATAATGTCATCCTTGAGCAACAGGTGAAGGATTCTCAGAGAGAATCAGAAACCTCTTCTTTTTCAAATCTGACACAAGAAGAGTTTAAGCAAGTACTTTGCAGACTACATGAATATTTTCGCCAGGCCATGGTCAATCTATATACCTATTTTGATGAGATGCGCAATTTATATAATTCACGTGGGAAACATTTTGAAACTTTGGAAACCCACCATGTTCAAACAAGAGCAGCATCTACGTCTTTCGAACAGGTGATAGATTGGAAACTGCATATCTCATATAGGCTAGATGATATCCCAATTTTGGACAAATTGCAAGCAAAAATGACTGAGGTCATAATTGAGACATGGGAGAATATCTGTGACTCAATGGAAGCTATAATCAAAGCAAGACAGTCGGCTTGTGAATGTAGGTGGTTAGCTTCTAAATTTTTGTTTGATTATTTGGAATTTCCTATGTTAGATCCTATTGCTCAAGCACCTTCACCAAAAATCCAGCTGGAACAGGTTGAATGACATTTCGATGCAGCTAAGGAGCAGATCTAGTAGATAAATCAAATCACCATGCTGGAGATCAAGACATGGATTGCGATTCCTTACTCTTCGATGGCTCTGATACATGTGTACCTGAAAGAGTGGAAGAAAATCAAGAAGAAGGAGATCACCTCGCAAATCTGCAAAATAGAAATCCACTTGAGACATGCTCATTTTCAGGATATTGACGAGCTGATGAGCCTACATGCCAAGTGGCATTTCACCCTTGGTAAAACTTGAAATTGTTTGATTTTGTAATCCCGGCTCTTGGTAATTTTATTTTCTTGTAAAATTTGTAATATTATTTAAAGGGAGAAATTTCCTAAGTATAGTGGAGACTTTAAGAGAGTAAGTTGAAGGATTACATAGGAGAAAGGACTACCGAGAACATAACAAGAAAGTTTGTGGTTTTAGAACTTTGTAATTTTTTGTAGATTATTAAAATTACAATCATTTCATATTATGTTTCATGGTTATTCATTGACTGTTTTTAATGAATTTCAATCTATCTCCTAATCTATCTAGCTTGTTAATTATCGGCGGCTTACTATAAATGTGACAATTCATGTGCTATTTTTTCTTTACTGAACTGACATGTGCAATGTGTATCAAGTGAATGTATTCATTTGGTGTACATGATCATTTACATTGCTGATAATTGGTTATTGATCTCTAATATTGATTTGCCAATTAATATTGTCTCCTGGACTCATTGTGTATTTCTAACGCTTTGGATAGAGTTATTGGCAATTTTATTTGTTAAGTTAGTCTGTAGTTAAGTTGAAAGAAGTGATTTTCATTTGAATGTTTACGCATTAAATGGTTGTTCTCTTTCATCTGCTACATCCTGCAATAGTCCTATTTTGAAGTTATTACTCATCCTGTTTATGTGTCCTTAAAAATTTAGTTAGGAATCAGTTCTTATTTCAATGTTTTTCACACTTATCCTCATAGCATATCTTCTACATTTGAAAACCATTGTGCCAGTGGAGGCCACATATCCATAGGATATTACTATTTTAAACATCTTGAGGATAGAGTCTTGTCTGCGTGAGAGTGGGTCAAGCATCTTTTGTTTTGTAAGTCTCATTTTGACTGCTTCTGCTATCCACATTTCGCTTTTTGTAGTGCGGGAAGCACATATCCAATTTTTTACAAGTCATTGGGGAAATCCATTCTCAAGTTCTTCTTTTCGCAATGCGGATCTGGGAATTGTTAGTTTGTGTTAATAAAATGGTTTTGCTTCCGGCTTCAGTTTTTCGTGGTGCAATAAAGGCTAAGGTCGAAAGTTAAGTTTTCCAATTTTCGAGTTACACACTGAAGGGCTGAAAGCCAGAATGTAGTAGGAGAAACCATGGATAGAGTTTCCATCGTTTGATAGTTTTCTGAATTTCGAGTTCCAATGGTGGAAGGCAGAATCATGGTTGAAGAACTTCGTCAATCGATATGTTTCCGAATTTCAACTTTTGAAGGCAAAAATGGGAAGGCGGAGGGAGAAAGGCGGAAGTGCGAAAGGTAGAAGGACTTTTCAATGAATATGTCTGGGGAAAGTTTTCCACATGATCACATCAATGAATTGGGTGAGTTTCTGCATCTAAACTTGGCATCTAACAAGTTGTTTGGATACATTCCTCTAGGATTCAACATCTTAACCCACCTCAAGGAAATTTGTCTCAATACCAAATTTAAATTGAGAAATTTGTTTATGGAAAAGTGAAGAGGGAAATAATTGAATTGGAAAAAGACAAATTTTAACAAAATCTAGCTTGATTTAAACGTGTCTTACGTTCTCAAGAGCTTGAGAGAGCAGAATGTGATTGGATCTGGTGCATCTGAAAGAGTATACAAGGTCACTCTGTCGAATGGGAAGGAGGCGGTGAAGAATATTTTGAAGAAGAGAAATGAATTTGAAGAAGAGATTGAGACGCTAAGATTTATCAAACATGTCAACATCTTAAATCTTTTGTGTAGCATCTCTAGTGCAAAATCACGTTTTAATTTAATAGTATTTGAATACATTCAAAATGGAAGTAGAGTTTAAATTTGTCAAAATATAAAAGCATCACAAGTGTGTTTTCTAGATCTCAAACATCACCCTCCTCTGCTAGTATCTTCAAAACATCCTCATTAAGCTTCTAGCTGTATCGAGGAGCGATTGCATAATAAGCCTGTGAAATCTTCCATTGAATCCAATAAGCGTCAATGTCTTGGAAATTCAATCCTACATCTATTTCTTCCGTGTCATCATCATCATCAATACCAGCCATATGCATAGAATCCGCCTCGTGCCCCTCCTTCTGATCGTCATCATTCTTTGCATCATGACAATCTTCCAGCACCTGATCCAAATCACTATCATCGCCATCCTCTTCCTCCTCAAATTCAACCACAATGCCAATGTCATCATCAAGGGAATCCCCTATTGCTACTCTTATTCCTACCCCGACGTTGCCACCAGCTTCCTGGAAATCGGTTATTAGTTTACTGATTGAAACGAGATGGGAAAAATGCTGCACACTTATTGTATTAAGAAGCTTTTCAATATCCTTCTTCTTATCTGGGTCTTTTATTTCTTCATTCTTCAAAATAGCTAACACTTCATCTGTGGCCTCTCTTAAGATATCATGTGGTTGATCCCCAAAATGTTGTTGTATCGTACCAAGAAGGGCTTGATAAGAAGATCTAGTATCCTTAGTTTTGGGTGTATAAACTCCATCATCCATAATTGATAAAGTGAACCGAAACACTCTCTGGTTCTGGAATTGTTGGAGACATCTACCATCATACACACTCTTTTGGTCAAATTGGCCTAGTTAAACCACTATCCTAAGTTTAATTGACATCAGTGGAGCATTAATTGCCATCATCCAGTCACACCCACCTCTTCCTACAATCAAGGAGGCTAACTTAGCCTTCTCCTATAGTCAAGGAGGCTAACTGGAGCAATCCGGGGGTGATCTGTGTGACATTAATGCACCTAATTGCTAACTGGTGGTTACAATCAGTTCAACCAGTCAGTTACAGTCAGTTAAGGTGCCCCCAGTCATTAAATATATTATTTAATGATTATTTATTATTATTTAATGAACTGGAGTCAACAAGGTGCCTCCACCAACTTCTGATGGTTAGTTCAGCTTCAGTTAACCTCATCAGGGTTCATTGAAGTCATGGAGCACTAGCACTTGATGGTCGGCTTGCTATGACATGTGTTTGATCTCCTTCAGTTGAGATTCAGTCATTTATTGCACTCTGACTTCAGTTAGGGTTTGGTGAGTCAATTAGGGTTTTGGTCAAGTGGTTAACTGAGTGAGATTGAATGGTTTAGAGTCAGTTAAGCTAGACTCACTCACTGAATTTGAATTGTCTCAGGTATTTGAATTCTTCATGGAGCTAAGCCATTACTCAGCATTGGAATTGTAACCCTTTATTGTTTATTAAATATACAGAGAGGAAACCATTTCTGGATCTAATTATTTCCAATTCATGAGTATTTGTTAATTATTCTTTGATGATTTTGATTCCTAGTTCCTAGATCATGTGCAAGAATTAATAGGAATATGTAGTTAGAACTAAACTGGAATTCACTTTGTATCCATAATATTTAAAGCAGGCATGAGCCTTGGATCTTGCCCCAAATGTGCCATTTCCCTCCAAATTTGTAATTCAAATTGCAGATGAAAACAAGAAGGCAAAAGTATGAAGTCGTCCCTTCCACATACTCAAAATATGTTCCCCCAAAATCTGTCTGGCATTGGGGTCTTTATTATTTTGTCCCTGAAGGGTTGTTTTCTTTTGTCCACAAATCATAACTTCGAACTAATTAAAAACCCAAAAACAAATTGCCAAAATGATCTGGGTCGTAGATCTAGTATGCATGGACTATTGAGATTGAGGCAGAAAAATAGAATGCGGTAGTGATAAGGTCCAAAATTTCATGATTTTCGAATTGTGGGTTTCAAACTTCAGAAGATGGAAATGGGGAGATGAACATTTGACCCAGAATCACGTGAGACTTCCACTTTTCGCAGTGTAGAACACAGAAATCAGAAATTACAAGTTCATAATAAAAAATTACGTTTTTCCTACTTCCGCTTTTCGGAGTGCAGAATGCAGAAATCAGAAATTTTTCCCACTTTCCGCTTTCTGTAGTGCGGAATGCGGAAATCCAAACTTTGATTATTTATTTTCACAATTTTTTTTTTTGCATCTGCTTTCTATTTTCCACAGTGCAGAAAGAGGGGTGCATAACTTCAATATTTTTTTGGTCTAAATAAATTTATTTCCAATTTCTTCCTTCTGCAATGCGAAATGCGGAAGTCGGAAACAGTAAATCGAAACTTTCCCAAATTTGTTTCGGAATTTTTTATTTGTGAGCCTTGATCTTAGCCATTTGTTTTTTGCTATATCCATGGTCTAAATTTGTTTTTCCATTGAGGTTTCGGCTACATAGTCTGTATTCCATATTTTCTTATTTTTTATTAAAATGTTGTTTTAAAATTGCAATAATTACATTTTCAGCAACTGTTTCTACAAAATTCTGGGAAAAAAAATAGTTTTAGTTTTTTTCCATATACTGGCTTGGTTGTTCTTTATTTTAAATGATTGTTGTGGAGGAATTCAAGATAATTCTTTCGAATGTCGATTCATGCTATTGAATTTCCATTTATTTGTATATTTTAAGGAGTGGCTTGGTCTCAAAAGCAACCCACAAAAGTCTATGGAAAAAAATAGCCACTGCAAATCTTGTTAAGGTTGAGGAAAAAAACAATGATTCATTAGTAAATATTAATCATTGAAATTTAATGAGACAAAGATTCAAGTGAGGAAAACTTCAAACAAATCAGAAATCATATTGGAAACAATGGAGACACAAAATAATGGAAACAATGGAAACGCAAAATAATTAAAATAAAAACTCATTAAAAAAAATTGTAGCCTGCCCAGTATCAGGAAAATAAAAAATTTTCAATCTAAGAAATCCTTTCAGTTGTTCATCTTACAATTTACGACATCTTGGCCCATAATTCCACACTGATTGATAAAAATGTGAAAACATAAGAAAAAAAATGACATGAAAATGATGTGTAAAAAAATGGAAAAAAGGAAAAGCACTTGTCGAGAGACAATTGGTTAGGAAGACGATGAATCTTTTGAGACTGCGTCTCCATTATGAAATGCCTTCAGCTTAATTATATTGATAGTTGTTTATATTTTATTTTTTGGGTGGACAAGCATCTATGCTTTTTCTAAATTGCAAAAATTTGAGACATCATACTATTATTGATTTTATGGGAGTAGTTACAAATTCAAAATAAAAAATTATTAACAAATATAAAAAAAAAATGGATGAAAGGATATTATTAAAAAAAAAATAGAGGATTGAGGACTGAGAGAGGTAAGCTTTATTAAGAGCACTGACTGGTTTTTTGTTGCATGCAGCACAGTGCATCTCAATTCTCTGCAACATCAGTATTATCTGCACCCCTTATCCACAAGCATGCGAGGAACCGCTATGGAGGAACCCAAGGGGGGTTATAATGGAAGAAATTTCAGATGCAGACTTACAACATCCAAATAGATCAAAAATGGTCGACAATCTGAAAGTAGAAGACAAGAAAATGTAGGGTGAGTCATCTACAAGAAGTCTAGGTAAAAATATTCCAAAAGCAAAAGAAATACTTACTGTACAAATCCATGCAAAAGGCCTTAGGGAACATATACAACACATGAAATATTGTGTTCTTATTGGAAAATTTGTGGTGATCTGGCCCTCAGAAAAATATCTTCTGTGGTGGATCAATGTAACCTGAAAACCTCGGGGACACTATGACCGCCAGCTGGGGACTAAGGTATTTTTCACGATTGTCTTCCTTAATCTCGAGGACTGAAATATAATATTTGAAGGAGGTTCGTACTTCTTCAAATCTAGTGGACTCTTTCTGAAACCATGGAAAGAAAGGTTCACTCCGTAGAAAGATTATATGACCTTTGTTCCGATCTGGATCAGACTATACTCCCTTCCCTCAGAGTAATCACATGGGAATATTCTAGAAACCCTGGGGAACACAATAGGAGAATTTGTTAAAATAGTGGATAAAATTAAAAGAATTATATATACATCATATGCTTGCATATGTGTATACGTGGACATAACAGAAGAATTACCTAAAGGAATCAATCTTAAATGGGACGATGAATAATGGATTCATCTCATAGATTATGAACATATATATTTTAGAAGCAGGAATTTCCATGAACATGGACACCTGTTTAGAGAATGTCCAAAAAAAACCGAACAATCCAGTAGAAAAACAAGGAGGTCAAAGATTTCGATCTCTTCACCAAGGTGTCTGGGAAGAAAAGAACGACAAAAAGAAATCAAGTCCAGGAGGTAAATAAAAAACCCCTATCCTATAATTCTTCGATGCTTTTCAATCTGAGCATACATAGGTTAATCCTGACACATAAGGAACACACAGTACCATTAGCAATAGAGAAGCAGATAAAGGGACAAAGGAGCAATCCCATTCGAGCCCCCTCGAATAGAGAACAAATATGGATAGGATGGAGGACGAAACATATGATATGGACATAGGAGACCTATATCTATATGGGATAGAAAAAATAGTTCAAGATCTAGATAAAGGGGTGATCTCCTCACATAAAGTGGTTCTGCTCAAGAAAGCCATTATCAAAACCAGAAAATAAAAAATTCTTGGAGTGGGAATTGAAAACCCTGGTACCAAAATCCATGAAGTAATAAAAACATATGGCATTAAAAGATGTGGAAGAAGAAGCAAACAACCACACATCAAGGACATAGGTGAAAAATTGGTAGCCTTAGGAAAATTTCCCACTATAGAGGCAACATTTTTCTTACCCTGCAAACGTTCCCAATGAAGCTCATCTCCTAGAACATCAAAGGCTATAGTGCACCTCATAAATAATGATTGTTAAAAAGAAAAATCGTTAGGGAAAAACCTACGGTCATGTTTATACATGAAACTAAATGCCCAGAAGAAAAATTTAAAGCAATGGTGGAAAAAAATTGGAAAGGTAGCGAATTGATAGCCATCGATGCCACATGCGTAGCTAGAGGAATTGGTATAATCTAGAACCATCTAGAGATCTGCCTCTCTAACTTTCTAGCAACTAGATTCAACATTTCTGCTGCTTTTCACATCATTGGTACCAGCCTCAAGGGCATTCTCACCAATGTCTATGGGCCATTCTCACTTACACCCAAATAAGAATTCCTCCACTTTCTTAATCTTATGAATCAATGAGTTGGTAAAAATAATTGGATCCTTGGAGGAGACTTCAATCTCATATGAAATCTCAGGTAATAACAAGGAGGAGTATGCACCTTAAACACCTCAAACACTTCCTTTGACATCTTAATCAACAAGTTAGCACTAGTGGACATCAACACTACCAACAACTTATACACTTGGAACAACAAGCAATATGGATAAATACAAATTTCCTCTAGAATGGAACTCTTCCTAATCTTAGAATCCATACCCATAGGAGGTGTAGACATATTTGCCCTTATCCTCCCCACAGTAAGCTCGGATCATTGGCCCATTAGTCTCAAGTGGAGAAGAATAGGGGAACATGTGACAAGGACCTTCATATTTGAAAAATTATGGCTAGCACACCATGCTCTCCAACCCCTCATGTAATAATGGTGGAACAAATTTTAGACTCCAACATGAACTCTCGTGTATAAATTTCAACAAAAGATGAAGTATATTAAGGACCAAGTAAAAATATGGAACAAAGAGCACTTTGGTAACATCCATTTGGAGAAACAAAAGATTGAATTCCAACTTACTGATATTCAAATAACTATCATGCAAGAGTGATATACTGAATCCATCAAGGAGGAAGAAAATAACTTGCATGAATATTTGAACACCAGAGAAATACAAGAATAAATCCTATGGAAATCTAAATCCAGAAATATTTAGCTCAAATAAGGGGAAAGAAAATCCTTTTTTTCTTTAAAGCCACCATACAATACTGACATGCTAATAGAATCGTCTGCTTAAAGGAAGAGAATAGAGCAATCTAAGATATGTATGGGGAAATAGAATAAGCCCTCACCAACCATTTCATGCACTTAATGGAAGAACCAGATCTGGAGACAAATATAGCTATGGAAGAAATTCTTGAAAATATTCCCACGTTAGTGACTCAAGAACAAAAAAAACTCCTACTCAGGCCTATTGAAATTGTTGAATTTGAGGAAGCTATCAAGAAATAGAAAAATGATAAATCCCTAGGCCTAGACGGCTTGAAAACCAATTTCTTTCATGTTGAGGACTCTCTAAAAACTAGGAAAGTCTTGAAATATTTCAACTCAATGTTCCTCTCCCTCATTCCCAAAGAAAATGGAGTTGAATCTATAGGTAAATTCATACACATCTCTCTTTTCAATGTCATATTCAAAATCATTACAAAACCCATTGCAAACAGACTCAATCCCGTCTTATCTTCTCTTATCTCAAAGGAGCAATCTGAATATGTGGAAGAAGACAAATTTGTTAATATTTCATATGCTTAGCTAGATATCATTAGTGTTTAATCCAATTTCACATCAATAGAATATGCAGAATCACTAAAAGAAACACAATCCCAAGATAAACACATATTTATCCTAAGAAACCCTTAAGGGTAGGAAAACCCAACAAAACTTCCTCTATGTAGATGTATAAGATAAAACCCCAAAACAGGTGCTCCTTCTCCTTGTGGATCTCTATCTCTCTCTCCTATGCTCTATACACAAGTGAGTGTGTGTTTTCAAATGAGGAACACAATTCCTCTATTTATACTCTTTCTGTCACTTGAATTTTACCCTAACAAGTCTTCCAAAAAACACTTATTGGGTCGAATTCACCTACGAATACACAAAACAATATTATATTATATTCAAGAGGGTATTATTGACTCGACTTACGATGGAGATTATACTGCATGACTCTTTGATGACCAAATACAATAGTAACATCCCAATGGAGGAATAAGACATATCCCTTGGGTTACATAATTAAAATACATTTAGAATATTCTTCGAAGTTACAATATTTGAACACTCCCCCTTAACGAGAAGGGTATTATATTGAAAACAACATTATCAACTATAGGAGCAAGAAGAGAGAGAGCATCTTCAGTAGTATCAAGGTAATACATCTATACATCATAGGAAGTTTTCAACAATCATCAACAACTATAAATGTTACTAGAATATCTTCAATATCTTCAATACTAGAACATTTTCTTCTACAACATTGAGTCTTTGTATTTTGCAGTATTCAATCACTTGATCCTTTGCAACAATAATTTGATCTTCATTCATCTTCTTGCTGCACTCGATCACTTGATCCTTTCCAGTAACACTTTGATCTTCATATTCTTGTAGTACTTCGATCACTTGATCCTTTGTAGTACTTGATGACTCGATCCTTTACAGCACTCGATGAATCGATCCTTTGTAGCACTCGATGACTCGATCCTTTGCATCACTCTATCACTTGATCCTTTTATTAATACTTTCATCATCTACATCAGTTCTTAATCTATCAATCAATAGAATAATAGAAGCATCATAACCTACAACACACATGATATCTTTGTGGGATGATAAATCTCTATCACTTTTGGAAACAAGTCCTAGGATGATGCAATCCTCATCAGCCTACTCCCTCTTAATGAGGAGGTTCCATATCATTGACTAGTTGGATCGTCCACAAATAAATGCACAGCCATATTGTACGCAAATGAATGCAGATATCGTATGCAAATTAATCCAATCCCACATCATCTACAAATGAATGTAAATCTCATCCACAAATTAATGCAGGACCACAGCATCTACAAATGAATGTAGAAATCATTCGCAAATGAATGCAGGACCATATCGTATGCAACTGAATGCAAATAGCATCTACAAATGAATGTAGGACCACATCATCTACAAATGAATGTAGATCTCATTCGCAAATGAATTCAAGACCACATTGTCTACAAATGAATGTAGATATTTTCTACAAATGAATGCAAGACCACCTCATCTGCAACTGAATGCATATATCGTCTGAAAATGAATGTAGGACCACATTGTCTACAAAGGAATGTATATCTCATCCACAAATGAATGTAGGACTCATCATAGACCATCCTTATCCTTTTGTCACTAGGACAACTCTAAAGAGATTGTTCTTGTCTATGGCACCATCCTAGAAGTGAACATAGGATCCATTTCTAGAATAAGGTATCGTTGGTAGGATCATCCTTAGCTGGAAAGGGTTAGGATCACTCTCAAGAGTAGAGTGTTATTTTTTGCAAGACCATTCTCAAGAGAGGATACTTTCGTCCACAAGTAAATTTTGGACCTCATCAACATCTGCGGGCCACTTGGACTTTACTATATGAGAGAACCACTACTATCTTATTTGCAATGACAGTATCATAATCACTCTCCCTTTTTAGGGAGGGTCCATACCATCAACCTGCTCCCCCTTTCCGAGGAGGGTCTGTATGATTGACCTACTCCCCCTTTCCGAGGAGGGTGCATATCATCATCGTTCCTCCTTATAAGGAAAGTATGTAACATCATCATTTTTCTTCCTCCTTGTGAGGAATGATCTATATCATCATAATCGTTCCTCATTTCAAGGAAAGACTTTTCAGTCTACACCAAGCTAGTCACGAAAGTATTCAACCTTTACTCGAGAAAGAGGTTTGGTCAATACATCAGCAAATTTCTCATTGGTAATCACATACTGGAGTTTTATAGCACCCTTTTTTACCATATCCCTTATGTAAAAATATTGGATTTCTATCTTATTTAATTTATCATGGAACACAGGATTCTCTGTCATCTTTATACAACTTCGATTGTCACATAGAATCACCGTGGTGTATAAATCTAAGTCAAATAGACCTGACATCAATTTCCAAATTCACATTGCTTCATAACTAGAAGAACATATTGCTATGTACTCTGCTTCAGCCATGGTGCAAGAAACATTGGACTATTTCTTACAAAACCATGATATCATGGCGAATCACAAACAATAACATCCGCCTAAGTTGTCTTTCTATATATGGCATTTCCTGACCAATCTGAATCTATATATCCATACAGTTTGTAGGTATGATCTCTATCATAGTATATTGCAAAGTCTATCGTACCTTTTAGATACCTCATCACATTCTTTGCAACTATTAGGTGAACATGTTTAGGTTTAACTAGATACTGACTCAGGTTGTTCACAACAAAGCATTTATCTATCATGGGATTCGTTAGATACATCAATGATCCAATAATCTGTCTATACTGAGTCACATATACTAACTCTGATGATTCATCAGACAACAATTTTAAGTTGGTATCCATGGGTGTGCCCATGGTTTTACAATCCAACATATCAAATCTTTTTAATATTTCCACTGCATACTTTCCAAGATCTTTCAGCTCGAATTGTTCAGTAAGATTCTTCTTGAATTGTGCAATTTGTCTCTCATTTCATGTCAGGAATAAGTCATCCACATATAACAATAGTATTACATGTTCATCATCCATAACCTTTAGGTAAAGGTTAGGGTTGGCATTACTCTTGGTAAAGGCCAAGCTTGTCAAGAAGCTATCTTTTCTTCCATACCAAGATCTAGGAGCTTGCTTTAGTCCATATAGAGCTTTCTTCAACTTACATACATGAGTCCCTTTGTCTTTAAATTCAAATCCTTGTGTTTGTTCGATGTATACTTATTCCTCAATCACACCATTCAGGAAGGTTGTCTTTACATCCATCTAGTGTAGATTCCACTTCATCATGGATGCAAGTTCCATTATGGTTCTAACAGAAGTGTACCTTGCTACTGGAGAAAATGTCTCTTCATAATCAATCCCCTCTTTCTGAGAGAATCCTCTGGCCACAAATATTTCCTTATACTTTTCAATACTTGCATCAGCTGCATGTTTTATTTTGTAGATCCACGTGGAAGGTACCATACTCTTGTTTTCTAGTTTGGGTATTATATCCCAAACATCATTCTTCATTATTGATTGGTATTCTTTCTTCATTGATTCTACCCATTCTTTCTTTTGTATGAATTCTTAGTAACTGCCATGTTCTTGATCTACAATATCACACATAAAGGCCACATAAATGGAGAATGGATTTGATCTCTTGCTTGTTCTTGTGGAGCCTTCTGGAGCTCCATACTTTTTTCCTTCTTGTATGTTTTCTCTTACCCAATTATTTTTTCTCTTTCAAGATATGACCATAGTATGGGGGTCCTGAGGTTCTAGCATATCATGATATTCTGATGCTTTTGATTCAGGAGAGGGTGTAACTTCTACTTCTCTGGGAGGTACATTCTCTTCATGTACTTATTCATGTTGACAGTTTCTATATTACTTAAGATTTGTTTCATTTCCAAATGTTACATCTTTACTAATCTCTATGTAATGGAATCCTAAAATGTATATCCTAAAGGCTTTGGAGTATTCATAGTATCCAACAAATATTCCCTTCTTTTCGGAAGGGTACAACTTGGTTCTCTTTTCTTTCAGAATGTGGAAATATACTGGACAACCAAATATCTTGAGATGGCTCACTTCATGCTTCTTCCCTATGCACATTTCTTCTGGAGTCTTGAATCTAAGGGCACTATGGGATAATATATTATGCACATAAAATATTGTTCTTGTTTCTTCATCCCATAGATGCAAATGAAGATATTGATCATGAATCATTGTCTTTATTTCTTCCATAATGGTCCTGTTCTTTCTTTCTACAACACCATTCTATTGGGGATTGTAGTGAATGGCTTGTTCCCTCTTGATTCCAACTTCTTTAGAAAATGATTCAAATTATTTTGAAGTATATTCTCTACCATTATCTAATTTGAGTGTCTTGATTCTTCTATCTGAATGGTTCTCTATCAAGGCTTTGAATTACTTGAATTTCTTGAATACTTCATTCTTTTTTTTGAAGAATTATATCCATGTATTTATTGAATAGTCATCAATAAATGTAACATAATATCCATATCCACTTAAATATGTGGAGGGAATTGGACCACATACATCATAATGAATTAATTCCAACGTACCTTTAGTGTTTGTTTCACTCTTTGAAAATGGATTATTGATATTCTTTCCTCTTCCACAACCTTTGCAAGTTCCTTCATGATCAATATTCAAATATGGTAAGCAATTTACTACCTTGCTCAAATCATGGTAATGTTTTTTAGTTGATGTGAGAAATCATTCTATGCCATAGTTCACTTTAGTTAGTGATCTCATGGACAAAGGTTGCTTCTGAATGTCCTTTGAGTTTATATAATCCTCCTTCACCAATGACAATTGCATCTTCAACTGATTTTCCTTTGGTACACATGAGTACTTGTAAATTTACAAAATAAATTGTATATCCTTTCTTATCTAATGCTGAAATGGAAAGTAAGTTGTTCTTCAAACCTGGTACATATAGTACCTCCTTCATCTTCATGGGAGTTCCAGAGTCAAGCTTGTAGCTTTCTTCACCAATACCTTTGATAGGATATTGATAGTCATCTCCTCATGATACTTTCTGAGGGAAGTTCTTCTCTTCAATTCTTGACATAGTTTTATTTTGTCCTATTATGTGCTTTGAAGCACCACTATCAATAAGACATGTATCTTCTGCAGGTATTATAGACCCAAAGAATGCAAAGAATAGTATATTTTATTCTACATTTTCTTCTTTTGCTTGTATCTTTCGAGGTATTTCTTATTCTTCTTCATCCCCATATTCAGCTAGATGTGCATGATTTTTTTTATTGTTCTTGTTCTTTAATGGAGACTCTCTCATAAGGTTTCCTATCTTGTGACATTTGTAGCATTGATATTGGGAGTACTCTTTCTTTTGACTGTTTTCTCTTTTTTTTTTAAACCTCTTGGGAGGTTGATACTCCTTGTGACTTCCCTTCTTGAATATTGATTATCTTCTTCCTATTATTGTATCGGTGGATAGGGATTGATCATATTCTTTGAGTAGAGCTTCTTTGCTAGCTACTCTATCTTCCTCTTGGATGCAATCTTCCCATACAATGTCAAACTTCATACATTATTTTTTGGCACACATAGTGTGTATGAATGAATCCCAAGGTATCGTGAGACCATTAAGAGAAGTCATAGCTAGTTTATATTCATCAAGGGAGTCTCCAAAGGCTTCTAGTTTCTCCTTGAACTAGGATACCCTTTTGAAGTAGTCTTGAATAGATTCTCCTTTACTCATCTTGGTACTCTTCAATTGATCTCTAAAATTCATCGTCCTTTTCATGTTATTTCCTTCATACATTCTGGAAAGGGCATCATACATTTTCTTTGGTGTCTCTTTGGATGACACTTGAGGGATCAAGTAATCCTTGGTAGAATCAACAATGATCCCCATTGCCTTGATTAGGTCCTTATGGTGTTTTTCTTTAGCTTCATCTTCTTCTGGTTATGCAACTTCTTCTTTGATATATTTCTCAAGATCATTCTCTCTCGAAATGATACCAATCCTATACTTCCTTACTCGGAAGTTTTCTATTCCTTCTAGCTCATCGTTCAAGCTTAGTTCTTGGGGCTATCTTATCCAGGAGGTCACTACAAAATGAAATTTCTCAAAATGCAATACTTACCTTACCAGGAGATGCACTTGATTGAGGTGAGTTGGTTGGTCCACTTCATTTCTACAGATTCCAAATCTTCACCCTTCAAAACTTGCTTGCGATATTTTAGTTTCTGTAGATTTATGGTTCTAGTTTTTCTGCAATTTTCTATTTCAAGGCCAAACTAGGGTTTTTATTTCCAGAATATCCACCCACTCAAAAACTTTGATCTAGGGATCAATAGATGCATTCTAGGGAGGCACAAATTTCTATGCAATCGGATTTCCAAACTTACAATTTTGACAGAAACCCTAATTCCATGCTAAAGCGAAAGGAGAGAAAGTTTCACATTGTGAAAGTTGTTCTATTCAGGCTAGCTCTGATACCGTTTTAAGATTTCATATGCTTATCTAGATATAATTCATGTTTAATCCAATTTCACATCAATCACATATGTAGAATCAACGAAAGAAACAAAATCACAAGATAGAAACAGATTTATCATGGGAAACCCTAAAGGGAAGAAAACCCAACAAAAATTCCACTATATAGATGTATAAGATAAAACCCCAAAATAGATGCTCCCTCTCCCTCTCTCTCTCTCTCTCTCTCTCTCTCTCTCTCTCTCTCTCTCTCTCTCTNAATGAGGAACACAAGTCCTCTATTTATACTCTTTATGTCACTTGACTTTTAGCATAACAAGTCGACCCCAAAAAACTTATTGGAACAACTTCACCTAGGAAGACACAAAAGAGTATTATATTATATTCAAGAGGGTGCTATTGACCCGACTTACAATAGAGGTTATACCTCATTATTCTTTGATGACCAAATACAATAGTAACATCCAGTCGAAGGAATAAGACATCTCCCTTGGGTTACATTAGTAAAATACATTTAGAATATTTTTCGACGTTACAATATTTCAACAAAACTATGGATGGCATAATTGTATCTCATTAAATTCTCTGCTCGCTCAAAATCACAAAGAAACCTAACATGCTAATCAATCTTGACCTCTCCAAAGCATTTGATAGACTTAACTAGAATTTTATGAAGAAAATGTTGTTGGCTTTTGGTTTCTGCAATCATTGGGTAAATTGGATCTTCACTTTAATTTCTACAACTTTCTTTTCCATTCTCATCAATGGAATTCCCTCAAAAAACTTTCATCCTTCCAAGTGTTAGATTTTTATCATTCAAGCTAGCATTGTCTTAGGATCTTTAACTGAGAGAATAACATGCATAGAAGTAAACACAAGAGATAAGAGACACAAAGAATTTTCCTTGGGGAAACCATAAAGGAGAAAACCCCGCAACTTCCTTAGAGATAGAATGAGCACCAATGGCAGTATTAAAACCTGAAAATAGAATAGATGATCTCCACAGCTTGTTCTCTCTCTCTCTCACTTGAGAGAGATTCTCCTCTCTCACTCATGCACCCCAATGAGTGAGTGTGTGTGTGACAAATAGAGAAGCTCACTCTCTATTTATATTCTTTCGTTCACTTAATGTCCAATTTAACATGTCAGCCCCACTTAACAATTACTTACTAGAGCCGACATCTCTAGGAGAGTCTAATAACCCTAGTTCCCCACAACTATGGGGAATTTTCCCTCCGATCAACAAGGAGGGTTAACCTTGACACAATTGTGGGGACTATTTCCCTGACTTACAATGGAGGGTTAACCACAATGACTTTATATGACTTGTTTACATTATTGAATCTCCCGATCAGAACATTGGGGCATGACATGACTCAATTACATTACAGATACTTCCTGGAATAAATATTGGGGTACAATATACAAGTGAATACATTTTGAAGTTCCAAATACATCAATACTCCCTCTTAACTAAGAAGGTATTCTCTTGACACAATTTATCAGCATAAGTCTTCTTCTCTGTATCATCTAGATCGTCATCAAGTCATCTTCATTGTCAAGTCATCTTCATCGTCAATTCATCTTCATTGTCAAGCCATCGTCATCTAGTTTGGATCACCGCTGGGTCTGGATCATCACTGGATCATCATTAATTCTAGATCATCACTTGATTTTGATCATCACTGCTGGATCATCACTTGATCTGGATCATCACTGTTGGATCATCATCAAGTCTAGATCATCACTTGATCTGGATCATCACTTGATCTGGATCGTCACTACTAGATCATCATCAAGTCTGGATCATCACTAGATCTGGATCATCACTGTTGGATCATCATCAAGTCTGGATCATCACTTGATATGGATTGTCATTGCTAGATCAACATCAAGTATGCATCATCACTGTTGGATCATCATCAAGTCTAGATCATCACTTGATCTGGATCATCGCTGCTGGATCATCATCAAGTCTAGATCATCACTTGATCTATTTCATCATCATCATTACTGCTTCTGCTATCTTAATCCAATGGTGTTATATCTTCATTATTCTCGTCACAAAAAGTTCTATAGATCCATCCCTTTTTCATGCTGGTTGTAGGCCTACCCTCCATGTAGGTCTTCTTCAGTGCTTTAGGTCTTCTTCAGTGCTTATATCTGACCCTAAGTCAGAATGGCCCACCCAACACTTACATCTAACCTCATCTTGTCAGAAAGGAACACCCAACACTAACATCTGACCTCATCTTGTCAGAAAGGCCCAGCACTCACATATGACCATGTGTAAACACATCGCGCCAGAATGGCTCAGCACTTATATCCGACCATGTGCGAACACACCGCATCGAAATGGCTCTGCACTTACATCTGTCCATGTGAGAACACACTGCATCAGAACGGATCTGCACTTACATTCGACCATGTGAGAACATACCGCATCAGAATGGCTTTGCACTTACATATGACCATGTGAGAACACACCACATTGGAATGGCTCTGCACTTACATCCAATCATGTGAGAATACACCGCATTAGAATTGATCTGCACTTACATCTAACCATGTGTAAACACATCGTGCCAGAATGGCTCTCAATCCTAGACTAAGGATTCCTGGTAACTAAACAGGTGCCTCTATTGTCCCAGAGAATGGCATCTTAGCACCAAGTTGAGTATTCCTGGTAACTGACCAGGTGCGTCCATTCCAAGAATGGCATTCAACACTTAGATCTTATCATGTAAGAACCAATCCTACAGTCACAGTAGAATGGATCAACACTCACATCTGACATGGAAGGAACCAATCCTCTCACCATTATAGAATGGCTCAGCCCTTACATCTAACCATGGAAGGAACCAATCTTCTTACCATGTCAGAATGGCTCATGGACTCATCAGTTCCCCTTGGAGGGAACCTCGATCTGGAGAACACCAAGCTTCTCCCCAAAGTACTCAAACTTCAACTTGGCCATTTCTAGCATAGAATCACATAAGGGTTGATTACGTTCAAGGATAACCTATGAGCTTTTCCAGGACCAATTACATCTGAGGAAAACCTATAGGTCTGTTTACATCTGAGCAGCCTATGAGCTTTGCCATGATTTATGCTCAGAAAACCTATCTCACTGACTATGCTAGAACTCCCTCTTTCGAGAGATATCAATTCAGATCACATACTGGAGCTTCACTGCTCCTCTCTGCATCATACAAAAATGCAAGTCAGATCAAGTAAATAAAATAGTAGTTTTCAAAAGAAACATACTACATCCCAAATAGCAAGTGGCAACATATTTTTCCTCAGCTGTACTCAGCACCATGCAGGAATCCATCATGCCAAACCAACAAATCACACTTGATCAGATACTAAAGTATCACCTCGAAGTGCTCTTCCTATAAATGGAACTACCTTCCCAATATGAATCCTCATAACCCTCCAGGTTAATCTTCTGATTCGCCTCATACTTGAGCCCATAATCAACTATACCCTTCAGGTACCTCACTGCATGCTTTGCAACCATCAGGTGAACATGTCTCAGTGTGTTCACAGCAAAGAAAATATAAGGTCTCGTGTTTGTTAGGTAAATCATCTGACAATACATCGTAGCATTAACCGTCTCTGATGAAGAATTACTCAATAGATTCAGGTTCAATGCCATAGGTGTGGTCATGTAGTCCATCATCCTGAACCTATTCAGGATCTCTACTGCATACTTCCCTTGTCCACACCTCCATGCCTAGAACGTAGTGCATCATCCCCAAGTCCTTCATCTTGAACTCAGTAGCAAGTCTCCTTCTTGCAACTTTAATAAGTTCCTCTTTTCAGTCAGGAACAAGTCATTGACATATAACAAGAGCATCACTGGTCTTCCACCTTCAACCTTGAAGCAAAGGTTGGAAGCCTCTTTACTCTCAGTAAAGCCTAGAGTCATCAGTAATCTGTCCATCCTGTCATACCATGTCAGACCTCAGGATCTTCTGTAGTCACTCCCTCTGAAGCGGAGCATCATTCTCCCTTTGTCTTTCATACTCTATGCACTGAAACATTCTGTATCAGAGTGACAAGTAGCTTCCTCTGCTACTAATATTCTATGTGTACATCTAGGATTATTGGATACCAATATCCTCTATCGAATTTCATATTCAACCTTGTAGCAAAGGTTGTCGTCTTCATCAAGCTCCTCATGTATGTGTTATCCCATTGGTGTCTTCTGAGCTTGTACAAGGCCTTATTTCATTTGCACACATGATTCTTGCTATCATGTGTCTCAACTCCCACTGGCTACAAATGCCTCTTCGTAGTCTATTCCTTCTTTTCATGAGAAGCCTCATGCTATGAATCTTTCCTTGTATCGCACGATGTTTCCATCTACTACATGATGGAACTACGAAATTCCATTCATGTATTGATACTGCATCGTAGACATCATTCTTTTTGAATTGGTCTTTCCTTTCTTCTTGGTTACTTCTTCATAGCTGGAATTTTTTACATCAATGATGTCGCTGCATTCGTCATATTATTCTTTATCTTGAACTATCGTCACTTGTTCTTCGGAACAAGTCTCATCCTTCTTTGCTTGTAGGTGATTGTACACGATATTTCCTACAAGTCAAATGCATTTGTATGGTTAGAAACATTTTATAAGGCATATTCATTATGTCAAATTATTATGCATAAATGTATGATCATGCAACTATTTTATCCAATACAACATTCATCCATATCTCCTGGAAACTTTCTATATGCCTTCCGTCTCTACCAGGACAACATTGAGATTGTCAGCAAAGAGGTTTCATTCTAGATAAGTAGCAATGGAGAGTTGTATAGCACCATGAGCTACTTACCCATAACATGGATATTAGTAGTATACTGTCATTAATGCAAACATTCTATCATGCATAATACATCAACACAATATAAACAAATGCATAACAAAAACAATATCATGAAATGACAATTGAATACTTATCTTTATTTGTTTGGGTAGACTCCTTCTTGAGCCTTCATCTTCATCATCTTCTTCATCGTTTCTTATCCAAATGATAATATGGATAAGAGCTTCTTCAAGAGTTGATATTCCTCATCACTTGAGGGATCTTCTTTGGATGGTGAGATATTGATCTTCATTTGCTCCCATCTTCTTTTCTATTATTATGAGTCGAGCTTCTTCTTGTGTGTGCTCTTCCCAGAGTCTGCTGAAAGTAGTCACTTCCTTCTGGCACAAATTCCTCAAATGAATGAATCCCATTATCTTGGGAGGCCATTCAAGGTGGTTATCACAACTTCTGCATTATCCACTTCTTCTTCTACCTCTTCAAGTTGTTCTTTGATTTGAGAGACCCTTGTAAAGTATGACTGCATGGTCTCTACATTCTGGATCTTCACATTCTTCAACTCTTTTCTCAAAGTCATATTCTGATTTATGTTCTTCCCTTCAAATATCTTGGTGAAGGAATCAAACATCTCTTTCGATGTCTTTAGGGAAGACACTTGTGGTACAAGTTAATCTGTGATTGAATCAACAATGATCTTCTTGGCCTTGACCAAGTTCTTCTTGTGTAAGGCTTTTAGCCTCATCTCCCTTTGGAACTAGAACCTCTCTACTTATGTAGGTGTCCAATTAATTTTCTTCAAAGACATCATATACTTCCATGCTTGGAAGTTGTCAAATTCACCAAGCTTATCATCAAGTTGATGTGATAGATCGCTTTGAAATGAGAACCTCAAATGAAAATAGCAAAAGATTAGATCTTACCAATTTGAGGTGTCCGTCCTAGTTCTAGAGCTGACTGATCTAGGGTTTGTCAGAGAAACCCTAATTTTCAAAACTTGGAATATTTGAGATTTGATTGGCTAGAAAGATAGACCTCTTTAAGGTGAGCTTTCCAATGTACTCCTTTTCTGAAAACAGTGGAGGGAATCTCCCGGAACAGGAAGCCTAATTTTCCAATTTCTTCTATAGAAATTCCTGATACTGTTTCTACAGTTTCTCCAAAATTAATACTTCTCTATGTTTGAAACTTCACACCAAGGTATCCTCACTTGTTCCTGTTCCAATAGCATAGGTTTCATTAGAATTGGTTTCACCAATTGGAAATTATGAGTGTTTTTCCAAGGTGACCTGTTTCAAGACTGTTCAACATAGCAAAGTTGTATGGACTTCCACGTGTCACTATTTCATCTTTTGGATCTGAAACTTGGGCCACAAAAAGAAAAGTCCATTATATTTCTAGAACAGCTTCATAAATTTCATTTGGACCTTTGTATCCTAATATATATCAATTCTCCCTACGTGTCCTTTTCGGGGATGAATCCTGAGAGAGGATAAAACCCTAACTTGGAGGGATCATAACTCCTAGAATATAGTGAATCTGAGGCTGAAATTTGGATATAGTGTAAATCATGATTTTATCTCCGACATGTGCAAGTGTAATTTCTTGAGACTTATCCAATCCAAATATATAGCAAATGTACCAAAACATATTAGTTTTAGTATTTTAGGGTTTTTTGGGCCGAGGGTCAAACGAGGGTTTGACTTCCCCGAAGTTATACCCAACCGAAAATATCGACCTAGGTCTCTAAAATTCGATTTTTATGAGGAAACAAATCTTATGCTAGGCTCAATCAAAAATTCTTCTTCTGTAAGAAGCCCTAATTTCCGGCATAAAAACTGAAAATGTCCGGAATTGAATTCCGCTTCGATAGAAAGATGCGCCCTTCAATGGAGAGTCAGCCTAGTATAATTTTTTTGATGGATTATGGAGAGAGACCCAAAAATTAATAATCCATAGCTTCTATAGCTGCATAATTTCTTCTTCTCAGGTTAGCTCTGATACCATGTTAGATTTTTATCATTCAAGCTAGCATTATCTTAGGATCTTTAACTGAGAGAATAACATGCATAGCAATAAACACAAGAGACAAGAGACACACAGAATTTTCCTCAGGGAAAAAATAAAGGAGAAAACCCCACAACTTCCTTGGAGACAAAATCACCACCAATGGAAGTAGTAAAACCCAAAAAAAGAAAACATGATCTCCATAACTTGTTCTCTCTCTCACACTTGAGAGAGCTTCTCCTCTCTCACTCATGCACCCCAGTGAATGAGAGTGTGTGTGATAAATAGAGAGGCTCACTCTCTATTTATATTATTTCGTCCACTTAATGTCCACTTTAACATGTCGGCCCCACTTAACAATTACTTACTAGAGCTGACATCTTTAGGAGAGTCCAATAACCCTAGTGCCCCACAACTGTGGGGTCTTTTCCCTCCGATCAACAATGAGGGTTAACCTTGACACAATTATGGGGACTATTGCCACGACTTATAATGGAGGGTTAGCCTCAATGAATTTACATGACTTGTTTACATTATTGAATCTCCAATCGAAACATCAGGGCATGACATCACTTAATTACATTACAGATACTTCCCGGAATAAACATCGGGGTAAAATATACAAGTGAATGCATTCCAAAGTTACAAATACATCGACACCAAGGTTATTATACAAGGAGATCCACTATCTCCTTTTCTCTTTGTCCTAACGATGGAAGGCTTGGGGTGCCTCCTCAAAGTCAAAATCCAAAACTAGGAACTTAAAGGCCTCTCCCCTCACACAGGAAGATTCACAAACCCAACAACAATTTGTTGATGACACCATGTTAATGGGGTAGTATTTGGTATAGGAATCCAAAGACTTCAAAAATAGTCTCAAGACATTCCTTTTATCTAGGGGGCTTGACATCAACAAATAAAAATCCCACATCTTTTTCTTCAATACATGTCAAATATCCAAATGCAATATCCTCTGCATCCTTGAATTCTCATAGTGATCCTTACGTACTAAATACTTGGGAGCCCCACTAACTGATTATTTAGAAAGGAAGGTCTCCAGGAAATATCTTTTGGACATATTGAATCAAAATATTAGCTACTAGACCTTTCACTCTCTCAATTTCCCAAGCCGCCTAATCCTTGTAAAATTAGTTCTACAAGTTATTCCTTTATACATGTTCTCCATTTTTGTCGCTCCCAATTCCTTTAAAAAAATCTCATGGATATGCAACATACCTTCCTCTAGGGAGGCACAGAGAACCACAAGAAATGGTCACTTATTGATTGTAACACTCTATGTATGCCCAAGCTTGATAGATGCCTAAGCCTTGGAGACCCTTCTATTAGAAACCAAATCTGCAATGCCAAGATCTAGTGGAGATGGATCACGTGCACATCAGAACCATGGCCTCTTCTATGGAAGGATAAATATGCTCCCACCTAGTCAAAGCATAATCTTATTAGATTCGACACTAATGTTAAAGGCTTGCAGATCTGGAACTCTGCATATGCCAAATAGAATATTATACAAAGTTTTATCTTTTGGGAGATACAGAATGGAAAAAATGCATATTTCTTTCAATACTCATGGAATCAGCAAAGTCCAATTATAGAAGACCAAAATCTCCCTATACTACGAGAAACATTGTTATTCAAGAAGGCTTATAAAGTGAGCGATATGTGGCATGAGGACAACATGGAAGATCATTTTAGGAAATGAAAAATTTTCAATTGGTGGGAGTCCATCAGTCCCACTGAAGATATTCAAGATTTCTGGGATGATCTTCAATCCCACCAAATCAGATTTAACAATGATAATGAAAAAATAAGATGGGTACTCTCTCAATGTGGACCCTTCAACATGAAAGAAGAAGCTGCAATCCTATCCAACACAACTATTAACGACCAAGACAATAGATGGAAATAAGTTTTGAAATCCAACCTCTGGACTAAAATATCAACCTTCCTTTGACTCTGCCTTCGCAAATGTATTTTAACATGGGAAAATAGGCAAAAGAGAGGATGTATTGGACCTACGTGGTGTTTTATGTGCAAAAAAAAAGGGTAATCCATAGACCATCTCCTAGATGAATGAAACTTTGTTGACAACATCTGAAAAGAAGGAGAAATAATCTTTAGAAAATTGGCTAGAACAAAATAACGCCTAGACATCTCTATTGTGAATTGGCCTCACCAACGTTTCAATCGTATGCTTCTCAATAGAATATGGGAACTCTTCATAGGGTTCCTAGTTTTTGAGATATGGATCGAAAGGAACAACAAAATCTCCAATAACAAGATCTGGAAGGAGGAGGAGGTCTGGGAAACCTTAAATAAGCACATATTTGAAACCCTAATATTGTCATCTTGGTAAGACAAGGACCTAACCACCAACAACAATGAAATGAAAATATTAATCGATTGGGGTATCACCACAATTCTTGGTTACATTGGTTCTGCTATCACGAAAAATATCAACATCAAATCCCCAAGCCAATGTAATCCCCCCCCTCTAGAACCTTCAATCTAAACTTTGAGTGGGCTTCCAAAGGAAATCCTGACCCAACAGTATTTGGTGGGGAAATCAGAGACATTGAAGGTAAAATCCAAGGAGTTTACTGGGGTTCACTCGGTCTCTCCACCAACAATTACATTGATGATGAAGGATTATCGGTTGGTCTAACTTGGGATCTCAACGAGAAATGGAACTCTCTCATCCTGGAAGGGGATTATATCTTAATTATCAACATGGCATACATAATTCAAGTTTTCTCAATAGGAAGCAAGGAAGCTAAGAACTGGAGGCTAGAAAGCAAACTCATAATATTAAGCACTACACTTATGAAGAATCTAGCGATTATCTTCCAACATGTTAAAAGAAAATATAATAAGCTTGAGGATTATATTGCTAATAGGGGAGTCACCATAAAAATTGTAATCCACCACCTCTGCTGGGATGACAACATTGAACCGGAATATAGAGAGAAGTGGTAGCAAATCACTACACAAGACTACAACATCCCAGATGCGAGTGTTCAGGATGTAGTTGAGGGAAGGAGCATGGGAGACATGGAAAGTGGAAGGCCCTATCCCATTTCCCCCAAATTTTAAGTCGGTCACACTGGTCCTTCCTACAATATCAAGAGACATCTTACACATGCAAACTGGTCTTCAATCTATAAAATCTATGATGTGCTGCTCCTCCATGGAGAGACCCGTATGGCTCCTATACTGGAAATACCATCACAACCTCCTCTCCATGCCATGACGTGCCTACTATGGGAAACTGAGGAATATCCACTTGCAAGGAAGGCATTATAACATGAAGAATATGGAAACATTCTCTCAATGTGCAATAAGGCGATATGGAATTCACATACGGCGGTCCATAAGCCTGTCCCTTGGTTTCCATTCATTGCAAATTCGGGTTGGTCTGGTGTATTTGGACATCATCTCTATGAAAGGTTGCAATGAGGATTCCATTGTCCAGCATCCCAAATCCCAGGAAGGTATCAACTTGGCTTGTTCTTTCCCCAATATTTTAGCCATGAATTCTCATGGGAAGGATGCAGCCAACATTGACTAGGAGGCCAGGTTTTGCAGCAAAACCCCAGACCATATCCACAAATCCATTGCAGAAATGGAAACTAAAATATTTGGGGAATTAAATCTTTGGCTCAGTACAGAGGTAGCAATTTAAAATTACTAGCGTCTAAAGTTTATCGTCTCTAGAGCCATGAGACAGAGGGAGAGTTTTGGATATCTATTGAAGCTTATTGTCAACACCTTCAAAAAATATGTTAAATGAATCTTGGTCCACATGACAAACATCATGGAACTCTTGGAACCGCCCTTCCAGCGAGCCAAAAAGGACACTAAAGAAGTTGGCACCAACAAGGTCAATGAGAATGAGGCCAAATCTGCTAGGAATATCTAGCTTCCTTATTCAGTGCCACCAGTTCTTCCCTCTATCTGCTTTGTTCATGGTTCTTTACATGACCTATTTTCCCTTTAACTTCTTTAGGTTTGACAAGCTGCCAATGTATAAAGGTTGGAAAGCTAACACTATGTTTATATATTTAGTTTGGACTCTTCAGCATCTTACTCTTTTTTAGTCTCATGATCACCGCCTGACTCCATGTTTCTGGAGTCATAATCGAATATCTAACTGTTTTTCTTTAATTAAGCAATAGAAAGAGCATTTCTTACATATAAAAACAAATATATTATTAATATATATAATAATTGATTCATGGATAACTCCTAGTTGATGTGTGGATAAGTAGCAGTTTTTGAAATATATCTTATTTAAGTGGAATAAGATGAGAACAAGTAACTGATAACATATTAGTGGCACTTAACTTGTGACCTATAGGTGTGCAGGTGCTAGCATATATTATAAATTGGGGTGGAGTAGCATATATGGTTTTCCTAGATTACAAGAGAATGAGACAATTGTACTATTGATTTTATGGTAGTAGTTCGAAATTAGAAATCAATAAAAGAATAAAAAAATTAAAAAACAACTCGCACCCGATGAATGGATAACCACCAGTTCATGGTAGATAACCCGAATAAGGTGGGTGATAAAGTGTAGCTAAGCATGGATAACTCATAGCCCTTTTAATTAGAAGAATATGATAGCTTATGATTGGATAGCTCATAGACGATGCATAGATCCATGGATAACTCGTAGTTGATGAATTAATAACAAGATAATCAGAAAAAGGATAATATTGCATTCCTTCCAAATTCGAAATAAACAATTATAAACAATTATAAAAAATAAAACTAAGCATAAACAATTATAAATATTTTTTTTAATGAGTTTAATATTGCATTCCTTCCAAATTAGAAATAAACAATTATAAAAAAAAAAACAGCTAGTAGTTCATGAATGGATAACTTGATAACCCATAGAGTTTATAGTGGACAATCCATTTAAATAAAAAAAAAGTGGGCAATAAGAGGTCGATGAATAACTCACAGCTAGTGATTACAATCACGCATCGATAACAACTAATAAATAACAATTAAGCTTAATAAGAGGTTGGTGAAGAACTCACAACTAGAGATTACAATTACACATCCATAACAAGTAATAAATAACAATTAAGATTAAGGTTAGGTTTTGAGTCTATTTAAATAAATCTAAGTTGGTAAACCAAGAATCCACAAGCATCTCTCAATATTTTTTATCGAGATTGCATTAAGGTTGTGAGCACCAATAGATGTCGCTAACGAAAACTACTATGGCTAGATTCAATGCTTTAGGCAAGAAGATTATTTTTACTATGGTAGGTTAATAAGTTGTATATTGTTGGAAAATAGTGAGTAATAGGAAATACAAGAGCATTGAACACAAGAGAGTGGTGCAAAAGGATCGCTCAAGGATGTCACGGGTTGTGATGTGATGGTCTCATCCAATTGATATTTTTTTCAATCATGAGAAACTCTCTATGCCGGTGAGCGAACTACACTATGTGAATACCAAAATCATGAACCAGGTCCATCCTTCATATCCGATAGGATACAACAAGAGTACAGCCACCACCGTAGCCGTACACGAATTTTTTGGGGTGCAGTATGCTTTCCTACACCTCCTCCGTAGGAATCGAAACCCGAATTCTATCAAGGGAACCATCAAACCTCAACATTGTTCCTAGCCATCACGACCCTCACCATGAGGTTTGAACATGATACCTCATGAGGACCAAACCCCACAAATGCCAATTGATCTACAGCTCACCCAATTGATATATGTGGAGCATATTCCATTGTACCGTGGGGTTTCTTATTGAGAGTATGTCACAAACTTCTTTAAAAAAAGTTTGGATCGAAAGGTTCATGTTCACGAGGCTTGATAACAACATTTATTGTTATTAAACTCGTGAGATTTTTGTCTAATGCATATCTTCTTTTAGATGTTGATCTTCTTGTGTGGGTCCAAAAGTTTGTTTGATCTTCTCATGCTTGGATTTGAGAAGTTGGTTCAATGGTTATTAGTACTTTTAATTGGAAATATACTTTTTAAAAGTTGTTTGTTTGATCTTTCATGTTTTTGCTTTAAGAAGTTGTTTTAGTAGTTATTATTATTTTGAATTCTAAATATAATTATGTTCATAGATATTTAGATATTATCTAAGAATTTTGACTTGATTAAGCCGAGTAACCCAAGTGTAACATGTGTATACTAAGAATTCATTTCATGTCATCATATCTTGTTATGCTTAAATGTATCTTGATTAATATTTAATTAAGCTTCACTCAAAAGGGTGGTTAAAGAAAATTGTAACAATTTGTTTTTTGTGTTTTCATATCAGGTTTTAATTTTTGTTTATTAAATAGTATTTGTTTTGTGCTTATATTAAGTCTAACAATAGGGCATGAATAATGGATATAAAATTATATATTTTATCTTTTTGTTTATTTTCACAAAACTACAATAGGGCATGAATAATGGATATAAAATTATATATTTTATCTTTTTGTTTATTTTCACAAAACTAAGTGGTTAATTATACCTATCAACATTCACCAACCACTTTACTTGTAGTTATATTAATTATATACTAACAAAATTTCCGTAAATTCTTTTTTGAAAATGAACCAATATAAATTCAACATGGATAGTTAAACACAAAATTTTACATATGGGAATTTTCCATGTTAGTTCTACGCTAATAAAATTTCCTTGAATCCTTTTTTGAGAATTGACCAATATAAATTCAACATGGATAGTTGAACAAAAGTTTTTACATATGGGAATTTTCCAATGCAATTAGGATGAGCGTTTACAGTTCTTTTATGATTTTGCCCCATAAATGAGGAACTTATAAACTCCATCATTTTCTAACAAATAGCTTCTTATAAATCTTTCTAATACATACATGGCCCAAACTACATATAAACAAAGATGCTCAATGGACTTTAGAGTCCAAAAAAATTCACACTCTAACAAATAATTACATATCTATCAAAATCCTTTACTATATTGGGATTTTATTCATCAATTGCACCTTCTACCACCTCTTCTAGGCTATAGCCCTTGCCTCTACCCACAATTTGAGAGTTGGTCCTGGAAGGGAATTAGTCAGCACTGCACAATTTCGATGAAACTTCATAATCCAAGCCTTAAAATAAGCTAGAGGAGCTTCCCAATCAACATATGCACATAGGAAATTTTATGTACATACATATGGAAATTTGAATTAATACAAATTTATGACTTAAATCTAAAATGAAAAAATGTTAAATGTTTATTCTTTATTGTAAAATTCAAGATCAAATTTAAAATTTAAATTATAAATAGTTTATGTTGTTTATTTCCCTACAATAGTTTTACACTTTTCATTTCCTAGAGATGTCATTATACCATGTGTTTATTTTTCTAATGATATTTTATTTGTATTTATGATTGTAGTGGCTACTATGGAACACAATGCAGATATTTTGAGAGTTATTGGTCATTTGAGAGAGATTGGTTCTTCTTGGAGGGGTGGAGATGAACTCCATCGCTCCTTGTTAGCATCATTGCTAACCATATTGGATACGATCAGTAGATCAAATGATTCTTTGTATAGCATAGCATCTTACAGGGAGACAAAAAGACAAGAATATGTTGATTTTTTTTTTCCAAAGAAAAAAATCTTGTACTATATTGATAAGAAAGAGAGTCTTTACATAATATGTATGCCTTGCATACCACTGGTAACATCTGAAAACAAAACATAGAAAAAAGTCTCCAATATTCTAGGTCATAAGACTTGGTCAATAAACTGTCTGTGAATCACTATTGTGCTGAAATATATCAAGCATAAAATTAAACATGTAGAACTATGGATCAACACACAACTCACAAGTAGATATTACAAGCAATTTTATAGAGAATTTGATATGAAATAGTGAAATAATGCTTTGCAGTTGTATAAGATTTCAATAATCAAAAGTAAAAGAACGTATAATTGTTACAATGTAGTACAATGGCTAAATAGCCTCGTGCAATTCAAATCTATGTGAGAAAAATTGAATTGCTTTGACTTTGCTTGATTGCATGGCCAACTAAACTTGTCTAAATCACTATCGAAGTTCAACAACCAAACCCAAGTGTCTAATTCAGTCTTAATTATCAGTTAACTAGTATAACTAACTGTGGTAGGTGAGTAAATGCGCCTCATCCACATGTATCCATGAATAACTGGAGTTAACTTAATATAACTAATTGTGACTGACTAGAACTAAATGTAACTAACTCATAACTAAGCTTGGCTAGTCAACAACTGAACTCAACTGAAGGAGGTTGGTGCCGACACTCTTAGTGGCTCCTAAATTGTAGGGATTGGTTGAGGTGTTTCCTAAAATTGTGCATGCAAGTGCAGTTAGTGGAATTTAGCCTCGATTAGTGACCCCACATTCTATTTACTGGTACATGTGGCCCAATTAGGCCAAGTGGACCCAATGGGACTAGTGGACCCAAATAATGACTAAATTGACTTTAGGCGACTGACCAAATTGGGCAAGGGATGATTATAATCCTAGCTCCCCCCCGTTGAATATTAACTTGGAAAATGTGGGCCCTGGTAACCAAGACCAAGGGCCACCCATTATAGCTAAAATGCAAAAAACGTAACTGTTCATCATAACCAAGGAAACGGGGAAAAACCTCATGGGAAAAATAATACCTCCCCCCCTCAAACTAAGCAGGTAAAAGATAGGATTCAATATTTTTGAGGAAAAACTTGGGAAAAAACGTCGCTACAACCTTCATCACTGTGGTGTAGTGAAGCAGCATGTTGTTCTTCTATGCTTAAGTATCCTAGGGCATGGCATGTAGACTTTCTTCATCTTCTCCCAAAATGATGATGGAAGGAAGTACGAATGTATGGTTTGTATCATTTTGGAGGATGTGAGACATGATCCTCTTCATTCCTTTGAGAGTAGTGTAGCTGATCAGTCCTTAGCATGTAGCACTTCATTGGGAATTTGATCCATCTTTCTGAAGGTGGAGAGATTTCTTGACATAGTGCAAGCTTCTCTTTCAAAAACTGATTTCTTGTACTCTTTATGTTAGATGGATTTCCAGTCATCTTCCCATCTTTTTGAATATCCAATTTGGACTTATAATCGGGAGTATGGACTGGATTGTGATCTGAATCACTATGAAATTCATCTTCAATCTCATATACTAAAACAACTGAGTATTCTTCTCCTGAAACACTATTGGAAACTTTATGAAAAGAAGTAGATAGCATGGTTTTACCTCCTCTTTCGAATGGCTGTTGAGAGTGCACTGGTTCTGAATATGGAATAATATGTGAGAATTTATATGCCTTGGAGGCATGGTTTGATGCACCCTTTTCTATGATGTTCCTAGTAGAAATATCCATGATATTCATTGAGTCGGGACCAAATATCACTCGCTTTGGAGAGCCATTGTGGGTCATCTAATACAAATATAATAGGTTTGCAACTAAGGAGGGTACATACAACACATCATGGAACTTGTCATTCTTCAATTTGATAGTACCCTTCCCTTCAGATCAAATTTTATTTTCATCACCCATGTGAATGCTATGCTCATTGGTAGACTATAAAGAAGAGAATGATTCTCTCGATGCAACCATATGATTGGAATCTCCTGAATCAATGAGGAAGGCATGTGTTCTTGAACATCTAGCCTTCAGTGCATGGTATCTCTTATCATGTTCTTTAGGTTCTTCTCTATGGTCATCCTTCCTTGCGCTAGTAGTTAGAGTGATTTTTTTTTCTCTAGAAGTAGAGCCATTTGATCTATTGTCCTCCTCATAGGAGATATTTCTAGATGAAGCCCTTTGAACAGTAGGAACAAAGGATATTTTCTTTTCCTTTGTTCTTTCTTTTCCTTGAACTTGAGGATTCGTCTGACTGCTCCTTCTCATTAGGAGGATAATTTTGTGTCTTCTTTTTCTTCCCCTTACCATTCGTAGATTTGGTTCCTCTAGCAAACAGTGCTTGATCTTTTTAGGATCTGATGATCCCCATTTGCATAAGCTTGTCATGCTCTGTTGTGAGAGACTCAATGAAGGCATTGAGAGTAGGAATTTTTTAATTCGAGGTTGTGAGCTTCGCAGCATATAGTGTGGAAACAAATACAAAATAATCTGAGCCAAGTTTGGAGAGAATGGAGAGAATGAATTGATCATCCCCCTTATGCACTCCACACTGCTTCAACTGGAGCACTAGGTGCTTGAATTTGGTGAAGAACTTATTCAGATTTTCGAATTTACCTGGATGAAGAGAAGTCAACTCATTCTCTAGTCAATAAATCCTCATGTCATATTGCTTATCAAAGAGGTCAGAAAGTTTATCCCAAATTTCCTTCAATTTCTTCAATCCAGTGACATGGAAATGAAGTTCTTTGGAAATTGAAAGACATAACCACCCGAAGGTTTCATCCATTTTGTTCCAGTATCTTTCCTTGTCAACAACATGTTTTGGCTCAACCTATGTGTCCATTGTGACTCTGTATATCACCTTGGCATGCAATTGGATCTCCATGCCTCCATTTAATTGGTGGTAATTGAAAGGAGTTAGAGGATCCACAAAGAAACCATTTTTCCTGCTATAGCGAATGCAATGAAGTAGATTAAAACACCTACAGATAATAAGAAGAAAACAAAGTAAGGTCGACTATCTGGACATTTTAGGCTTTCATCACACCCAACTTAGTAAATCAAGCAAGCTTGATCAACAATTCCTTTTCTTAGGACTTATGTGGTAAACCTTCTGCTTTTGGTGCAGAGTAGGAAGGAGCAATTTTGCTCAACATTTTTTTGATCCATCTGAATATTTGTAGAAAGGAGAAGTTCCTTGACCTGCCGAGGCTCTGATACCATATAAAATTGAGTACATATATTTTTGGATCAACACACAACTGACAAGTACATATTACAAGCAATTTTACAGAGAATTTGATATGAAACAATGCAATAATGCTTTGGAGATGCATAAACTTTCGTTAAGAAAAATTAAAAGAATGGATAATTATTACAATGTAGTAAAATGGCTAAATAGCCTCATGCAATTTGAATCTATGTGAGGAAATTCAAATTGGTTTGACTCTACTTGACTGTATGACTAATTGAACTTGTCTAAATCACTATCGGAGTTCAACAACCCATCTCAAGTGTCTAATTCAGTCTTAAATATCAGTTAACTAGTCTAACTGACTGTGGTAGGTGAGTAAATGCACCTCATCAACATGAAGCCATGCATAACTGGTGCTAACTGAATAGAAATGAATGTAACTGACTCCTAACTAAGCTTGATTAGTCACCAACTGAACTCAACTGAAGGAGGTTGGTACTAGAACTCCCAGTGGCTCCTAAATTATAGGGATTTATCTAGGAGGCTCATAAACTAATGCATGCAAGTGAATTCAATGGAAGTTAGCCTCAATTAGTGTTCCTCACACTCTAGTAACTCGTACATGTGGCCCAATTAGGCCAAGTGGACCCAATGGGACTAGTGGACCCAAATAATGACTAAAATGACTCTAGGTGATTGACAAAATTGGACAACGGAGGATTATAATCCTAACATCAAGAACATAACAAGCTGTCTCTTTGAGTCCCACATAGTTTTGTAGATGTGACAAAAATATGCTTGAAAACCTCTCCCCTGAAATAGAGAAAAAAAATGCAAGAAGTTGTTGAAATGTTTGATTGTTCAAGAGGTATTTTCAACAGGAATTAATTCTATGAATGACCTATGGAAAAAAGCATACACTTCCACATCCCTTTTTTCAAAAAAATTCCATGTATCGTGCTCCATATTCAAGCCTTCCTTGGAAAGGCAATTTGAAGTCGTGTTTCTTTCCCTGTAAACATGACGGCATGAGATGTGGTCAAAATTTGTCTAGAGTGTGTTTACTTCTTCAAAAAGTGAATTGAGAGCAAGATTTTTGCAGCACTAGACTTTATTCAGCTAGTTTATAATTACAAGTGAATCTCCGAGAATCTGAATATTTCTATAATCTTTTTCAAGGACAAAGCAGAGATGGAGTTTCAGAACCATGAGCTCTGCATAAATATTTATGCATGTTCCAAGACCCATTTGGATTTGAAAATGATGGTTATGATTTAAAAAAAGAGTGGTGCCACCCCCACATTTATAGTCTTGCGAGGCTCTGTAAAAAAAAATACCAAGGAAAATAAAAATCAATTTGTTCCTCTATGACTATTCTTACGGTTTGTTTATCTTTGGCTTGAGGGAAGTAAGAAAGGATGTCGAGACCTTTTTTTTTCTATGGCTTCGGGTGATGAGGATGTTTTCTGAAATATTTCATTATTTGGAGCTATCCAGAGACCCCAAGTATCGATTAGGGGTAGAGCTTTTGGGTGCTCTAGTTGAGGAGAGGTGGAACAAGTTCTCCAAGCATCTTAAAAGGATTGTCTG
Organism: Pseudotsuga menziesii; assembly: GCA_001517045.1. Taxonomy (NCBI): domain Eukaryota; kingdom Viridiplantae; phylum Streptophyta; class Pinopsida; order Pinales; family Pinaceae; genus Pseudotsuga; species Pseudotsuga menziesii. The sequence goes on from LPNX010472692.1 coordinate 583,654, forward strand.
CTCCTTCCAAATCATTGATTCAACAGATATTGCAAGTGTGACCAGACCTAATAGTAATGGAGCAATTGAGGAAGAGATGATTGGTAGTTTCTTCATTATTTTTTCAAAGGGTACACCAATACGACCCTTCTAGAGATATTTTATGCATTTTATCCCAGGTTAGAGTTCTATTTGCGAGAGCCCACAACATGAGAACCTTTTCCTTCATAGGCCATTTAAGTTTTCAAAGCCATAGTTGCCACCATTTCGGGTCATTTTGGAAAGTAGTGAGATAAAGATGTTGGTATCGAGTCTTTGGGCTTTAACTTCCATGTGAATCATGTTCCCAAACCAGTTCATCCTCTGTATCTGTGAGCCTAATATGAGATAGGCAAAGGGCTGAAATGAACCTATACCAAGTTTGAGTCCAAGGGGATAGGATATAAAGCTCCCTTCATCCCATCCACCCTTTCTTCTATAGATTTATAGATTGAGGGTCAACAATCTGAATTAAGTGAAAGAGACCTTTGTGCTGCAGAAATTGAATGAGTTGGTGTGGAAGAAGGTGGTTGAGTTGACAAGAATATGTTGATGGTTTGAACTACAATGGGATTAAGAAGCTCAAAATAATGAAAGAGCATAGATATACGCTATTTAGAGTGCCTGGGACAAACACCATTCCAAAGAGAAGAAGACCACATATTTCCATTTAGTGGTGCATGTGTGAACCAATTAGAGACAATTGGATGGATAGATGGTACATGGTTTTTGATATTTCCCCGTGCAACAATAGGAAAGTACCATTGTACTTTCTCCAAAAACTTTATTGAGATTTTTTGATGGCAAAACATGTCAACTATTTTGACATGTTGGGGTTCTACGGTGCTGGTAGGGAGGTGCCCCAAAACTGATCCAATGCTAGGCATAAATATTCTAATCGAAAAATATCTCCACCCCATTCCCAGCTACCAGTGCTAGCAATCCCTCCTGCACATGATATGGTTACCCAAACACAAGAGGCATTTCTTATGCTAATTGAGATGATTTCCCAACACAACACAACTATTGACCAGGAAGGACGCTCTTCGTATTGTGGGGTACAACCACCAGCTTCTGGTGGTAGAGGACCATCTATTGGTGGTAATAAATCGGCATTAAATATTCCTCGGAGCGAGCCACAAGTGTGGTCAATCCTGTTATGGTCGTGGACCATCACATGGTACCTCTATCATGACTGGTGGATAGGTAAGGACATCGTTAAAACTCTATTGTTGTTCAATTTAATTTTTTCATATTGTACACATGTATTAAAGGATTCTTAATATATGAAAATTTTACTCTTGCATGAGCTTGATACCTCTAAGGGGGGTGGTAGTGCACCTGGTGTTGTTGTATCCGAGGCTAAAAAAACCAACACTGAGGTAATATTTCAACATGTGTCATTTTTTAATACATATCATTTTGTTAATACATGTGTTAGTCAATTAATTTTTTAAAAGGTCTAATATTTACAATTTTTGAAGTTGTAGGAACCCCGTTTTGAACGGGATGTCGGAGACACTGATCTCAATGAATCCCCCCATGTGGATTTTATTACTACCTCAGGAATGTAAGTACATGGTTAATTATTGAATGTTGTTCAAATTATTTAGTTATTATTGTACACTCCTTTATAGATTGCTAATATTTATAATTTTTTAACTTCCAGGTGTTATCTGGCTCTTTAGAGGGGAAAGAAATTGTTAGCACTGGTCCCTCCCATGGGGAAGATATGTCCCAGGTAGAGGTAAGTATATTACAACATGTTAATTTTTCAATACATATTATACCATCCATTCATGTCCATGTCTAACTATGGTAAAAGTTTGTGACTGCATACATCATCGTAAATACATGCACCACCTATTTGGTTTGGATCTCCCTGTAGTCCAAACATAGATAAGAATGTTGTCTACATGAGACAACCATCTACTTAAAAATAGCAGTTTTCCATGACAATGAACCTATTGATTCCACATTAATGTACACACTTCCAATGGAAGTTTCTGGTTAGATTTCAATTCACTTGACAACTAGTTTTTCTTAATGTTGTTTTCACATGTTTACACATCATGATGTAGAGTCCTCCATGCCAGACCTTATCGGTGTTGTTGATGCCGTAGTCAATGCTACATCTACAATGGGGATAAGTCACACAGAGGTATCTACTTGAATATTTGTAATTGTGCAATTCACTTGTATTGTGCATGGACATGCATGATGTCTAACAATTTTAGCATTTGGTGAATGTAGCCACACCCTGGTCCATTAGTGCAAACAACTGAGGTTGATCTTCAACCTATGGCTCATCTTGCTACTGAAGAAACCTAGTGTCACTCCTTAGAACAAATTTTTTCAGTGAGATGTTCATTATTTACATAATTAGTTATTACTTTCTCATGCATGTACATGTTGATAATTGTTGAGATAATTGACATAGTTTTTTTTTATTTGTAGAGAAGCATTGTATAGAGACTCTCTGCGAGGAGGAGGACACCATGGGAATCTATACCTTGGATGGATGCACTGAGTGTTTTTTTATGTATAATTGAGTTGTATTTTAAATTTTGAAACTTTGTTAGTGCTGGACACTATTAGTTCAGTTACCTGATCAAGAAATAATATCATTGATTTGCAATCGCCAGAGATGCACAATGGCCATGGACAGAGGCAACAAGCATTAGAGTTGGGGAAAAAAAGAGAAAGTTAGAGTTTTGATGTGTTAGTCTAGGAAAAATATGCACTTTTGTGTAGAAGAGGAATTTATAGTCTAGGGACATGATATAGGACATATATACTTTTGTTTGCATGTACATCAATGATTGTTTTGATACATGTGCATTGACAGGACATCTAAGGGCCTTCTCTTTTTGTATTATACCTTTCATGATATAAAAAATATTTCATATCAAGGCTCTTGAGATCTTCATAGTTCAGCCTTATGTCTGGCCAAGAATGTTTCTATGTGTAATGTTCCCAATTTTTGATATATTTTACAATTTCATGGAGATATCGGTTATAAATTTGAGAACAATGCACAATTACAGTATTGTTTAATGACAACAATGTACATTTAATATTTTTTTTTACCACGATCCAATTGCATTTACAATGTTAAATTGTATTCACAAAAATGCAACATACATAACACACATAAGCACCCAGCACACCTAAGAAACTAACCCAACTAAGTGGAATACAAAATCACCTTACCCACATAAAAACCTAATATACATTTAAAGGATGCACTAAATTGACACACCTAAGTGATGCATCTATGTGGTATACATAAATGAAATTGATGTTTGACATGATGTCTTTCATCTAACGAATATATGGGATACACATCAAACCTAAAAGTATATGAGTATAAGGTTGATTAAAAATAATGGTTATGATTATTTATTGTTGTATCTCCTACACATTATTTTATCAGTTTGTTACTGTACATGGCATTTGATGAACCACCTCGAGGACAAACTTTGGAAGAGATGAAAATTCGGTGTGATTTTATTATAGTTTAAATTGATTGGAGAGGTATTATTCTGAATCTTGTTTTATATTTATGTTTATGTATTGAAGTATATTTATTTACCTATGTCAAATATGAACTAACCCTAAAATTTAATAGTATACCCCAAAATTAATTACAAATGACTTGAATACTTTAAAGGACCATTCTCAAGTTGTTATTTAGTTGTGCAGTATTACTCATTGTTATTGTTCTACCAGTTTCTAAAATGAAAGTGAGGGACTTGAGTGCACAAGTTTGTATTTGATTGAATTGGACTTGAACATAGAGTTACTATATCCAGTTATTGTAAGGAAAAAGAGTACAAGCAAAACCCTAGTGCTCTACCTCGACCCTTTGCATGACGAATACCTTTTTGTGATGAACGTGACTAATAATGAATGTGATAAAAAAATTGTGTACTTTATTCGACCTATTATTTCCATAGCATTATTTTATTTTATTCTCTAACTTATATTTATTGTATGCTCTAGTGTAAAAATTTACCCAGTACTACGGTAAAACAATTCGATTATAAGAGGAATACTAGGAACAAAATATACTCATAACATAGCCTTCTTCTGTGTGCATCCAATGTGTAACTCTTAGTTACAAATAGATATCTGATCTAAAATCATCCTTCTATGGAACATTGAAGCTCACCCACATCCCACAAGATTTCAGGGACACCTACTGAATCCCTACCCAGGGCATAGATTTGCAACCATGCATCAAAACTGAGTTCAGGGGGGTCATGCAAGAGATTCTAAGGAGGTTCCATTTGTGAACTCTAGACACATGTTCACGGTCAAGGAATTTTCAAATCTGAACCATATGTGCAAAAAATTCACATTCTCTTATTGAGAAAAACCCTAGTTTCCCAAATTGACCTAAAACAAGATCCCTTATCCACGGATCCATAGGACAGTGCCCCCACTGGCACTATCCCGATGTTTTGAATCCAATGGAGTCAATGGTTCATCGATTTGATCCATGGTCATCATTCTATGGCACATTTAATCCCACCTCCTATAGGATTTCAGGGACACCTATCGAATCCCTAACTGGGGCAGAGAATTCCAACCGTGCATCAAAACTGGGTTCTGGTGGGTCATGCAAGCGTGTTTAGGTAGGTTCCATGTGGGAACACTGGCCACACATTCATGACCAAGGAATTTGTAAAGTTGACAAGTATATAAATAATCTTCATTTATCTCCATTAAATTTAGTATCAAAATAGTTTACAAGTATCTGTTGACATTGATATGCAATACTGTGTTTAGACATCGTACCTTCAAGCGAACCAATGAGACTTTCATCGATCTGTATACATTTTGGAGTTCTTCAGAATGAAGTTGCTAACGGAGGTAGGGATTTTGGAACTACACCTTGTACCATACCACCCAGTCAGTCTGGAATTTGAACATGAGCTTCATGTCCTTCCATCTCTTGTTGTCATTTGGACGGTGGAAATTGGAAATCCTCCTGGGTGGTATGAACAAAATTGTATTGTTAGAGCATACGGTCACCATTCAATGAATCTATAAATTCATCACTTGTATATCCACATCCATGTAAATATGCAAAGGTTTTAGGTGGCCTTGATTTGCACCTACGTTTTAGTCCTTGATCATTGCCATGTGGTGCTCGTTCTTCAACTACTATGGAGACTGAAGGCCCCTCCAATGAATGATTTTTTCTTTCTTGTTGTGGATTGGTAGGAAGAAATGTGGAGTCCTCTACAACCAGGATCGGTTGAGTGTCTATAGAGCATATTCGATTGGTCATGTTATTTATTGTATTTTCTAGCTCCTCAATTGCAAGAAAAACCATGGTAAAGATGATCTATTGTTCCCCTCAATGGGAGATTCCCCAAACTTGGTTTATTTCTTGCTCAATTGGTTTATTTCTTACCCAATTATTTATTTATTTCTTGCTCCTCAATCTATACCATGATCCAATAAATCCTTAGACACTTGTCATGGAGATGGTTAATGAAATCAAAATTGTGTATGATAATCTAGCGAAGAAGAGAATGAACGCATTGTCTGCAACCTGAAATTGCATGCGGACTGTAAAATATGCTTGAAATCTAATAGAGTGTTTCTAAGATAGGGGCAGTTGTTGTTTATACTGAGAATAGCGTGCACATGATATTATTTACAAAAATGGGTGTGTTTTTTTACCATATATAATGCATACACGTTATGCTCGAATAAAGTTTAGAATAATTTAAGAAGGTAGTTCCATGACTAAGAGATCATTCAATGTTTAGGGTGAATTAACAAGCACTCCCTAAGACTTATCCCCCTAACACCCCAGTTCTCTTCAATTGAACTATATTGTCTTAAAACTCTAAGGGATGTGTGTGTGAGAGATAGATAGAGAGGGATAGGAGGGGGAGTTGGGGTTAGGTGTAGTTCGATGAGAATATATATATATATATATATATATATATATATATTCTCATCGAACTGAGAGAGAGAGAGAGAGAG